>OY992876.1:175035038-175115038 GCA_963921405.1 Cepaea hortensis | reverse complement strand
GTCACATAAGCTGCTGCCACGGGTAGTAGTTATTATGCCTTTTTGAAGCACAAACTATCGTCTGTGAAGACGGCATATATATATGGATAAGTTAATAAGTAAGTCACAAAGGCTGCAGGAAAATAACTACACATGATAACAACTTGAAACGCAGTTCCATGCAGCCGATCTGGGAAGACTGATAAAAAGATGGGATAATGGCATCAATGTTGGTGGAAATTATGTTGAGAAATAAAGGGACAATGCATGTATAAAAATAAACTGGTTTCAAGTTGTTATCATATTTAGTTATTTTTCTACAGCCATTTGTAACTTACTTATTAACTTACTCTCGTATTTATATATATGAGTGTCTAAGTAGTCTTTATATATATATATATATATATATATATATATATATATATATATATATATATATATATATATATATATATATATATATATATATATATATATGAGTGTCTAAGTAGACTCTACAAAATCAATAAGAAGAGAAAGTATACTACTACGTCTCGAAGAAGGATCTGAATATTACCCCAGGTAGAGCAAAATAATTGGGCGTGCATCGACATTTGCGTGTCATTTTTAACTTTATATTTGTTAATTTCATATACTTGGTATGGTCGCTGGAAAGGGAACTGATCACCCAGTCTCATTATATGGTGATCTAGAATATATGAAGGCAATCAAGTCTACACCCGAACCGCTACATCTGCGATGGGAATATAGTTACCTTTACTTTACTATCATCATTACATATTATCATGCCGTCAAGCGTCGGAGATCACCATCTGACACGATCACCAGAGCATCAGATCAGGTTTGTGTTCTTGCTTCAATTATGCACGAGACTGAGACATCCGTGTATGTATTTCTTTGTCGCCCTTTCTCCTTTTCCATCAAATGTGCCAGTTATGAATAATTTTTCCAATTGACTTCTATCACCCCCCCTCCCCCCCCCCCCCAAAAAAAAAAAAAAAATAAAAAAATAAAAAAATAAAAATAAAAACAAATAAAAACAAACATCGACTGTCTACGTCTAATTTCGTTAATTAATTTACGGTTTTCATCTGCTTAGTACAGACTGCCTCGTGCATTGTTATGCCTGTCCATCCCAGCTCTTTGGCGATGGAGTTACGAATGCAATTTGCAGTCCGCATACAGCGTTGGAAACACAGCTGCGAGAGATTTGGAAGTAGATCGCTTCACGTTGGTTTCCATCCAAAGATGTGAGTGCATGTTGTTCAGAAAGCAATGGCAAACTACTGAATGCAAACTTGCAAGAAATCATTAACACACAAACAATGATGGAGTTGACTGCGATGTCCTGTACAAAATATGAAACTAACTAGCCATGGTATTTTGTTCACTAACCATGGCATTCTGTGCACTTTACTATGCCTAGATTGTATGAAACTGTGAATGGGATTAGCGGAAAAGTACGTCTTATAAACATCGATAGTGAATGTGAAAGGCCTGACAGCTTTCGTTTAATCAGCACAGCACAAATCTTTGTGGTTGTCAAGAATATGACAATCTAATCTTTGAAGTAATAGAATTTCAGCTTGTGCTATGCCACTGTGAAACACAGCAAATTTGCTAAAATCGTTGTGATAATACATCATTATGATGTTTGTTATTATGTTTTCTGGCTTCTTTTTCACTGGTTATTATTTAACAGAGTATTATTTAACTGCCGGTCTCCCTGGCGTAGGTGTTATGGACGTTGTTCATAATCCCGTATACTCTTGTACGAAACACAGCTGTGCAAGATTCGGGGGCCGATCGCGTCGCTTTGGTTACTTACGGGGGTATGTGAGCCGGTCGTTTAAAAAGCAATGACAACCTGCTGAACGTAAAACTTGCCAAGACACCAACACCAGCTGAAAAATTCGGGTGTTGACTGCAATGTCCTGTAAAGGATATACAAAAAAAAAAAAAAAAAATTCACTGCATCTGTGGCTTAGGGGTATTGAATGTAGTTTCACAAACCTGACATAGTGGGTTCGGTGGAGGTCTGGAAAAGCAGACCGTTTCGCGTTGATTTTCACAACTGAAAGATCGTTGGCCGTTCAGCAAGATATAGGAAACTAATAATAACATGTTTGCATATCCTTTACAGGACATTGCTGTTAACATCAGCATCTTTCAGCTGATTGTTGATTTCTTGGCAAGATTACGCTCAGTTTGCCATTGCTTTCTGAGCGGCCGGCTCACATACCCCGTAATTTACCGACGCGATTCGAACCACTGCTGATTCTCACCGTCGTCACGTTACTTACGAGAGTATAAAGATTACGGTGAAAAGTCGCTAACCTCTAGGCCAGGAAGCCGGCTATGGGAAACTACTGAAAGTAAAACTGCTACGATTTGTAAAGAACATGCAAATATAAGATAAAGGCAAAAATAAGTGTACGAAAACAACAGAATATTCAAAAACATCGTGGCTGCATGACTGTTACAACATAAGCGTTGGAGGCCCTGTTTGCGATTGCAAAAATTGGTGCCGTTTTACTTCGCTATTAGTCGGAAGAAGATCACAATGCACAGTCTTCAGTGCCCATTTCATCTTAAATATTATCAAATCAATACAAAACGGCTGCTGATATTATCAAGAAAAATGACAATCAAGGAAATATTAGACATCACAATAGATAACAGTAGTCGAGGTTGCGTTGTGGCTAGACACTCGTTTGCCGGCTGCATCCTCGTTGGGACGGATTAATATGTTTTTAATGCGACCTGCTGTGCCAGGTCGACCCAACCTAAACTTTATGCTGGGAAATGTTTTAAGAAGTGAAGACGGCTAGCGTGATACTGACCACACAACCCATTGGGTTAAGATTTTTTTTCCCGCATATTCTTTACAGGTCAACATCAGCATCTTTCAGCTGATTGTTGATTTTTTGGCGAGATTACGCTCAGTAGTTTGACATTGCTTTCTGAGCAGCCGGCTTACTTATCCTGTTAGTTACCATCGCGGCGAGAACAGGGTTAGGATTAGTCGATATAATATTTGTCTAGCACCATATGCCCACGGTGTATAAAAAATATCACAGAACAGTATCTATAACACACATTGTTTGCATATCCTTTACAGGACATTACTGTCAACATCAGCATCTTTCAGCTAATTGTTGATTTCTTGGGAAGATTACGCTCAGTAGTTTGCCATTGCTTTCTGAGCGGCCGGCGCACATACCCGTAAGTTACCGATGCGATTCGAACCACTGCTGATTCTCACCGTCGTTACGTTACTTACGAGAGTATACGAGATTACGGAGGAAAGTCGCTACCCTATAGGCCAGGAAGCCGGCTATAACACACACAGGCGACAATTATATAAACTCTATCTAGCATATACAGTTGTTCCTTGAACGTTTTATAATACAAACACCTGCTACTTTAACTGATTCCATGGTCAGCAGTTACTCGTGTAACTCTTTTTATCGCTCATTATTATTTACTTATGACTCATCTGTTAAAGGCAAGCATTACATTAACTGTTTCCATGGTATGCAGACTGAATTGTAGAAAGAGAGTACTGAAATGTTCTATAGAAACGACAGTGAATCATGGAAGGTAACTAAACAAATTAGGACGAACATGAAATAAGCTGGAATGTGGTTCCTGACACTAATGTTGTAAATACCCCAGGCTTTAAGAATAAATAACAACGATTTCATGGAAGAGGCTGATGAAATTATAATTCATGTTATAATTAAGAGAATCACAAACATATCAGAGGTATTAGAAGACATCGCGCCGACTGGAAAGATTAGTGAGAGAGGAGGCTGAGGAAGGCCAAGAGTGATTATTCTGGATGGACTGAGAAGGCGGCATGAAAGATTATTAACAACGGAGTTGGCCCAGAGCATCAAAAACCGAGGTCTGTGGAGAAACACGAACGCCTACGGCAGTTGGCAGGACACATAATAATAATACTGATGAAAACATGTTACATAAGATAATATATGTTGATATCAAGCAATGAAATATTAATAATGGGACATAATGAGTCAGTCAAGATAACACATGTATTAATGTGATTTATTACATCAAAAGGTTATAAAAGAAAGTGTTAATAAAAGCATATCTTGTCTGGAAGTATCAATTAACCTACAGGTGGCTAGGTGGTGCAGATCGGACTGAGCGCAAAACACCTTAAGCTGTTTTTGAACACACCTGTACCCTCCCGCAAAGTGAATCTGTTTACAGTAAACGTTTCGAATTGCAGGTGTGCAGATGGCTGTTAAATGTGTCTGTGTCCTTGTGTCTAATCTCTGCCTGTGTAAAACAAAAATGCAACAACATGTGGTTTGGCTTCATTTGAAAAACAATACTTTTATCACACACGTCGACACTTCCATAAGAGCTTCAGTCTCCATCAAGAGATCTTACAAAGAGTATCGATACAATTCCGTAGCAGCATCGTTTATCAAGTTCATTGTTTTCCCGTAGTGAATTTGAATAACGAAGACACAAACAATAGATTGCGCGATTTATTGACTGGAATATTTCGCTGCATCTCGTCAGGTACATACTGCGGAATTCACACAACATAAAGTAAAATAACTAGATAAATACTTCAAGCTGAAATATACACATGTTCGCACAGTAATGTCAATTGTCTAACACGGTAATTTTAAACTGACTACCATGTCTTTCTGTTTGCACAAAACTGGCTTATGTAGATTAACCATTATGGCTTCTGCAAACTTTTACAAGCGACTATTTTGTGTGTTAAACAACACGCGAAAGGCACTGTCTCTATAAATCACATGGCCGCTTTCCAACACGTGCCTTGCAATCGACGAAGCGGGAATTTCTGGTATGTCGGCCTCCATAGGCTCCCATCGATGTGTGTAGTATCTTGCCAATCCAATTAGGTATGTGGTTACCCACTCTGTTGTTCAACTGCCGCTCTGTTCTGCCGATGTAGGTAGACTGGCACATGCATGTGAATTAGTAAATACAATTGTATTTGGCGTACTGAGGAATATGTTATTTTACTGCTGGGGTGGTAATAGGTGTGGTTCTGTACCTAACAGCTGGAGTTGCAGCACATATTGTTCCACGGACTGCTGTTATGAGCCATTCCTGTGGACGTTGCATTACGTCATCTCCTCGAAAGGTTAGCTGGATGAATACCTTGAGTTTAGGGACTGTAGTTTCGTCAGGTTTTGGTTTGGGCTGTTGGCAGTGGCGCTTTATAAATCCTGTGGAGTACCCATTCAGGTTTAAGACATTCTTCAGAGTTTCAAATTCCTCCGTCAGTGTGTCCTGGGTGCATATTTTCCTAGCACGGTCAAACGGGGTCCCTACTAAGCCCCGTTTGTACTGGACAGGTGTGAAGCTCTGAAAATGTAAGTATTGGCCAGTCCATGTTCCTTTGCTGTACACCGATCTTTGAATTGTGCTATTTGCTCTACGTCTCATTAGAATATTTAGGAACGGCAACGCTTCGTTGTGTTCGTGCTCAAGATAGAGATATCTTTTTTTATGCGTCCTGTTCATTATGGCCTGGAACGATGTTGCTTGTAGCTCGTCTGTGGTGATGATTAGTATATCGTCCACATAACGACGGTAGAAGACCAAGTTTTTAATGCATGAGGATCTCTTTTCTTCTAAATGTGCCATGAATATGCCCGCTAGACTAGGACCAAGAGGACTCCCCATGACCACTCCGTCAATTTGGCGGTATGACTATTTTAGAAAATTGAATTGTATGTTGGCGGTACATCTAATAATAATAGCCTCTCCAGAAAAGTTGTTAGTATGCCTAGTTTTAGTTATTTCTCTTTAATGCGTTCACTTATTATTTTCAGTCTCATCTAATGGAACATTGGCGAATAGGGAGGCTATATCCATGGACGCCATGTGCTTATTATTTATGTCTTTAGTATCCAATAATTCCACCAGTTTTAATGTATCTCTGAGTATTTTTTGGATCGAAGGACTGTCGTACTCTCTTTAAAATTTCAGTTAGCCATCTCGCCATTTAATGTTGTCCAGAGTTAACTATGGACAGCATCGGCCTTAGCGGGATTTCGAGCTTGTGAAGTTTGGGTACGCCGTACTTATGAGAAGTTTAGGAGCCACGTGGTGTGAGCGTTTCATAAGTCCCGCATTCACAAGTGACTGGATCTCTTTCCTCATTATTGCACCCAGGTCCTCCGACTTGTATACTTTTTGATCTACCCTGAATTTAGATTCATCTGATAATATCTCTTCCAATTTACTCGGGTAGTCTGACATGTCCATCAGACAGCACCACTCTCTTTGTCTAGTTTCAGTATTACAAGGGGTTTGTTAGCCTTTAACGCTTTTAAGGCAGTAAGGTGTTCGTTGGTCAGCAGATGTGCGATGCCGGTGTTCTAAATCTATCAGTGTGATCTTCAGCTACCCGACTGACTCAGCAGAAGTAGGTGATAACTTAGAGACTTGGTCAAAGAACATTTCAAATTGTACTTGCGACTCAGTACGGTTGATGTGTTTGGGTTTTATGTAGAATTTTAATCCGTATGCAAGGACCTCGGTTACAAATGTGTTCAGTACGTACGACGATAGGTTAGTCACATACTTCTCTGGGTTGTCAAGTACTGACGTTGTTATCTTTTCATAACTCAGTGATTTGCTGAGGCGAGCATTCTCTGCGATGATCACCTTGTACACTGTGCAGAATTTAGTGAACTTCAAGTAGCTGTACAAACTCAATTTTAGGTGACGTAGTAGGCAGAACTGAGTGTGCGCTTGAGGTTGGCAAGCTCAGACTGGGTTTCTTCTATCTGGTTGTTTGTCAATCGTCTCAGGTGTTTTCTTGTTGGACATATTCTGTCGGCTCTCAGGGATCTGAAATACGGTGAGGAAATATTCCAGTTCTTAGGCATTCCTTAAAAATCTAAATCGACAAACCTGTACAGCTTGAGTAATCCATCTAATCCAGGGGTATCAAACTCAATCGCTCAGCTGGCCAAAACTCAAATCACACGTAAAGTTGCGGGCCGGACAGGATAAATATTCAATAAGCCGAAAATTAAACCTTTTTTAAACATTAATGTAAATTAAAACAGAAAAAAAGTATTAATAATATCACAGCATTGGTATACACATTTTCACTCTTATGTCAATTTGTCAGAGCACTGTGGGTGGACTCTTTACTTGGCTACAAGTTCGTTTATGTTGGGAGTAATGTTTTGTGTCATTGAGAATCTCATGATGGACTGCAAGTGTTCATCAGTGAGACGACTCATGTGTGATATTTTGTTAATCTTCATCACAGAAAATATCTGCCCACACAGATATGTGCTATCAAACATGCTCATGGTTCGAGCCGCATGTAGACGAAGCCGGGGCATCTCTTCAGGAATGAAACGAGTGAACTGTGCAGGCCTCACAGTGTCGTACTTTGCCTTTAGTGTCCCACTACACTGCAGCTCTATTAACTCCATCTGCAAATTTACAGGTGCAGTTTCCACATCTATGGCAAATGGATTATGAAACAGCTCGAAATTATCTTTCAAGTCACTAAAGCGCCGTGCGAACTCGTCGCGAAGGAAGCTAAGCTTTTCAGCAAAGTCTGCATTGGGAAACACCATAGAGTTGACTTGGTTTAACATTGCCTGGCAACAACAAAAATGAGACAGGTTGCAATGGTGCATTTAAATCTCCCATAAGTGCATCTTCACTTGAAATGCCTTCACTGCATCATGCATATCAGTGATAATGTGATCCCGTCCCTGGAGCTGCAGATTCAAGTCGTTGAGATGAGTGGTTATATCAGACGAAAACGCCAACTCACATTTCCACTTTTTATTACGAAACTGTGTAATCTTTTCCTTTACTGTCCATGAATTGACAGATGTCCTCGATCAGCTGGAAAAATCTACTGAGAACTTTTCCCCGACTTAGCCACCGCACCTCTGTATGATAAGGCATGTCACTGAATGCCGTCTCTATTTCCTGCAAACAAGACTGGAATTGGCGGTGATTTAAACCTTTGGCTCTGATACAGTTGACGGTTTGTGTTACAATGCTCATTACATCTTCCATGTTGAGGACTTTACCACACAGCGATCCTTGGTGTATGATGCGGTGATATGCTATCAATTCACCAATATCTTTAACCGCATCCTTCCAACTAGTCCACTTCTTTTTTAGCCACACATCGCCGGTGCTCCATCTGTTATCAATCCAACGAGCTTGTCCCAAGGCAGGTTCATGTTGATTAAACTTGGACATTCGTTGTCTTTTCCTGTCGTTGTCCCATGCATGGATTTTAAATTCAATATTTCTTCTGTAACATTCAAACTGGAGTCCACTCCACGGCTGAAGATAGCGAGCTGTGCAGTGTCAGTCGTGTCATTACTTTCATCGGCAGCAAAGGAGAATGCAACAAAGTCGTTGCCTTTTTCAATCAGCTGTGTTTTTACATCAGTGACCATCTCACAAACCGTTCAACAACCGTATTTCTGCTAAAGCTTACCTTTGCAAACATCTGCTTTTTTTATCTGAACACAAGACGTCACACACTTTCATCATGCAGCGCTTCAGAAATTCTCCTTCTGTAAATGGTCAGCCTGATTTTGCAATCTCCTCTGACACAATAAAACTAGCTTTGGTGAAAAACATCTGCTGTGATGTTAGATGCCTCTTCAGTTCTTCTACATTCTGTTGCTTCTGCTCTGCATTCAGGCTGTTTAACTTGTCTTGATGTTTAGTCTCGTAGTGCCGTCTCAGATTATATTATCTGATCACAGCCACATTATCTCCACAAATTAGACAGATAGGTTTACCGCAAATATCAGTAAACATATTCAGACTCATTCGGGCTTTGAAAGGCTCTGTTTTCAGAATCAACTTTTCTCTTGGCCATTTTAAAGGCTAGTGTTAATTTTAAAAGATTGTGCATCTACCGACAGACGCTTGATTGATATCAGGTTAGCCGTAGCCGGAAAAGGTGATGTAATATCCGGGCATTACACTACTTTAATGTTTTTTATGCCAATCCAAAACGAGCATCTGAACGTTGCTAGGTAACTATAACGACGAACACTAACTCACTACACAACTTTTATTTTCGCTTATTCTGATCGAAGGAAAACGCTGTCAGGTAGCCTATCATTCGGAAGGCTGCTAATTAGGGAATGTGATATTTTGAATGTGCACTTTATTTCGTGACAATAAAAAAATATTTTTGTCTAAAATTCTCTCTTGGGCCGAATATATTTGTACGCCGGTTGAGACGTCTCGGGCCTGATATGATTGTACGGCGGGCCGGATGTGGCCCGTGGGCCTTGAGTTTGACGCATGTGATGTAATCGCTTCACAGTTGGTAATGGGAGGCGACGTTTCAGAAAATCAAAACAATGTTTTCCCGTAGTGAATTTGAGTTTGTCAAGTTGTTTACATTCAATAATAGCTACAACTACTCTCTTGTGGGGAGGTTTTCACATTTTGAAACTCAACCTAAGCACCTGCATATTGGGGGATCCTGTAGTATAGTGGCTTCCAGTTTCCTGTGGCACCCTGTCGGGAGATTATAAGCGTGTGTACACCTGCGCACAGTGCATCCTAGCTTTTCGTCATTACTCTAGAAGGCTAGGCGTAAGATCTACAACCCTTGGATCTGAGAGTGTTACTTCCTCGGAGTTCTTATTTTGTAGAAAAGACATCATGTGTTCTTATTTTGTCTTCTCCACTTTTACTCTGTGGCCGTACTATCATACTTCTCCAACGTATGTGAATGGTGTTAAGATCATATTGAGAAAATTATGTCATTTAGATATTGTGATATTACAATAACAGATTAAATGCCTAACTAAATGAATATATTCATGTACTTGGAGGCAATCATGTCATCAGATGGAAGATGTGTGACAGAGATTAAGAGCAAAATAGATTATGCAGAACTGCATTTCAGAAGATGGAAAGTAACTTATGTAATACATTACATTCATTGACTGACAAAAAGGAAGTATCGAAATATTACATCGAACCTATTCTGCTGAATGACAGTAATTCTGGAATGTGGCAGACCAAACAAGAAAGAGCTTGGAGGTCGCGTATATTTTTTTTTTGGGGGGGGGGGGGGGGGGGAGAAGGGGTGAACGGGGAGCAAATGTTGCGAATACCTTCGACAGCAGAGGTAATAAGCAAGAAGAGCCTGGAAAGGGCACATGAAAGTAAAGCGGTATACTCATCTAGGACGGTGCTCATTGGTCATATACAGAGAAGACAGACATTTGAGAACATCGTAACACCTGAAAAGATCAGTAGTCGAGGAGACAGGTGGAGATAAATGGTGATTTGTAGTGTAAGGCAATGGCATGACGTAATGTCACCAGTAGTCGAGGTGGTAGGTTGAGATCATTGATGGTTTATGGTTTAAGACGATGCCATGACGTAATGTCATCCATCAGTTGTGGAGCAGGCAGGTGAAGATAAATGATGATTCATGGTGTAAGACGATACCATCACTGAATGTCATTAGCAGAATTGAACCAGATCATTCAAGACCTTAATCTGTGAGCGATGGGAACATACCCCGATGTGCAAAGCATGTGAAGACGATGATGAATATGATGTGCATTCTTATGTCTGAATGAAAGACGTAATTAGTCATTTTTTAATTGGAGCGACCAGATTGGGAGGGGGTATAGAACAAGGTGAAACCAGCAAGGGTATAAAATGCAATAGGGGAGCATAATCTTCCCTCCATTACTTTTCACCACTACGTTTTTAAAAAAAGCGAAGAAATACCAGCTACTAATGGATGCTATAGAAGTTTCCCGGAAAGTTGTTATGGAAGCTACGTCCCACAAAGAACATGCTACATGAATGAATGAATCAATGAATGAAAGAATGAATGAATGAATGAATGAACGAATGAATGAATGAATGAATACTAGTATCATGTTTACTCTTAATATTATGCTACATCACCCAATCAATCACTTCAGTGTTGTCTACACAGTGCAAACTGGCTGCATTGGACATCCTGTCTTTTCTAGATCTCGCTGTGGTTGTTCACTCTGTCAGATGGCTATTCGTCAATCTTATTAATGTTATTTATACTCGCTGTATAGTTGTCAACCTTTAGCTCTCCTTCCTTTCATGTTTCCCTCCAGTTATAAACATCTTCTTTTCGTAGCTTTTGCCATGTGGCGTTGGTCATCATATCTGCCCAGACCATCCTGCATCGAGCACTGCTGATTTCTATGTTCTTCCATGCCTTGATGCCAAACTGTCCAGATATTCCGTCTCCTATTAACGTTCTCGTTGTCACGACGTGATCCACCTTTCCCATTCTCATGATACACCCAAACAATTCGGATTGTTTGTTGCTGATGAGAGTAACTAGTTCTCTTTATGAGTTAACTTCTTTCAAGATATCTTCTGTACTTTTTTTTATCTGTCCTCGGTGTTGTTATTGTTCTTCCGTCAAACCATAATTCTGCAGCTTTCATATAATTCTCCACTAATCTTCAGATTGTCTTTGATTCACTGCGTATATCAGGACTGACTCAATATAGCTTGTAACATACTCAGTGTCAAACAAAACGTAGGTTAAGACCAAACACAAATGGATTGCGGAAAAATTGGGAGTAAGAATGTGCCACCATTATGACTTAAAAGTTGTTAATAGGGTAGCAGACATGTTGTATTATATACGGAAATATATACGGTGATATATGGAAAACTACTGTGTTGATATTTTAACTATAGTTTGATATAAAATCCCATGGCAGTTACGAGAAGTTTTAATAAGACCATTTATCATTCCATGGCACTTAATCAAGGTCACATTCAACTAAAATTACAATTTTAAACACACACACACACACACACACACACACAGTAAATTTCACAAAGAAAATCAAATTATAGAGTACACTCAAGTGCATTCTAGATTCTTTGGGGTAAATCATGCGACGTGGTAATCGCACTCGACAATCTGTTATAACTACGTCAAATGACGATAATAAGACAGATACATGCGACAAACATCCATTTAAAATAATCAAAGATAATTTTGAAATTTTGAAATGTAAATGCCTTTCGTGTTAGAGTTTTATTGATTACACTGACAGTTTGTGTGCAGCGGATTGCGAAAAATGGGATTGAAAAAGGTTGCTTAAATATCATTTCAAAATGTACATGATATTTGAAGTAAGGAAAATGACAATATTCTGTCTGTTTCAAAGCTTTAGTGGTAAGTAACACATTGTTCAAAAGCACCAGAGATTGAAACATTTACTATAGATAAAGAGGGTAATTTCAGGACTATCTACACGTCAGCGCTTAATGACCTTACAACAATAGACGAATCAATATGTTTGATGTGGGTTTTTTTGGTACACTTTTATGGAAAACGATCTCATCGGAGACTGATGACGTCAAGATTCAGTTCCAGTTAAAGAGTATTCCTATTGTAGATAGTGTTCTTGGCTTGTGAAGACGAGGGCGTTTGAATTAGCACAGCTAGTTCTCTTAGTGGTCGCCTTTCCTTCCCAGCACCAGGCAATCCCCAGAACATTCTGAAAATTGCCTGGTATCCATGTTTAAGGAGCTGAGTTGAACCGAGATCCCTACTGATAGGAGAACACAATCCTGCCTCTGCTAGGGATTGCACTCGGACTACTATGTTAGCAGGCCAGCAAACTTACCACTATGGTCATTCAGCTCCTCATTCCCAACACACAAACATACAGTAAATCCGAAAAAAATCGTGAGCTCCTAACACGATCTCTTCAAGATTTCGACTCTGATCATATGCCATCCTCATAGGTAATTACTGCGATTCAAGTGCAATTACAAGCATCAGATAATTGGTCTTTTACAGAACGTCTCTCTCAACAAGGTGGCATGAAAGGTCTCTCGATCTCTTGCCACCTCTACTGCCTCGTGCAAGCACATGCCCCAGGTATCTGTAATATCCCATGCCCACTTTCGTGCTGGTCGACCCTTGCCACTGTTTCCCTGAACCATGCTCCCATTATTTCTTTCCAAGTCATTGTGTCGGTTAATTTGGTCAAAGTATTTCAGTTTCCGAGGGATCAGTCTGTCTAAGAGTAACTTTTCTTCCATGTTCAGATCGTGGAGATTGTCTGCATGTTTATTTTTCTTGTCAACGATATTATAAGAATTGTTATGTTGCATTTGAGATGAAAGCCTCCCATTTGTTTTTATTTCGTGATTGCGTAATGCATTAAAGATCACTATGTTTTAAACTGCTTGCATTTGGTTGTCATCTTTGTCACGCGCGTGTGTCCGGTATTGTCTTAAGTGTTCATTTGTGTTTGTGTAGGAACTGTTTAAAACAGAGCGGCAATATTTTCTCCTTCCGGTCGACACATCCGACCTTATCATGGAATTTAATGACAAAGATATACTTTCCGTGTATCCTCATAGAATATTCCACCCGCTTCCGCTACAGCCACAAAGGTGGAACACCCTAACAAGTTCACTGAAAGCCGCTGTATGAATGCCGCTCAATCCAAAAGGGAAGTCAATAAATACTAAATAAAATAAATGTTTTGCATATCCTTTACAGGACATCGCTGTCAACATCAGCATCTTTCAGCTGTATTTTGATTTCTTGGCAAGATTACGCTCAGTAGTTTGCCATTGCTTTCTGAGCGGCCGGTTCAGTTATCCCGCAAGTCACCAGCGGGGGTCGAACCGCTCCCAGCTCTCGCCCTGCTACGAGACTCTGCGTGATAAACGGGATTACGGAGAAAGTGTTGTAACCCCTCGGCCAGAGAGACCGGCCAATAAATACTAGGGGGATTCAAATAAAAACCTTAATTTGTTTGTTTGTTTGTTTGTTTTTGTTTCTTGTGTGTGTGTGTGTGTGTGTGTGTGTGTGTGTGTGTGTGTGTGTGTGTGTGTGTGTGTGTGTGTTTGTTTGTGTGTGTGTGTGTGTGTGTTTTTTTTTTTTTTTTTTTTTTGGGGGGGGGGGGGGATGAATATTATTGTTTGTTCTTTTCTTTTCTTACGTAAAGAAACACGTGTATCATTTTTCGATGTAGTCGGCACTGCGTTCAATGCAAGTCTTTCAGCTCCAATAAAGTTTGTGGATTCCTGTAGACAAAAACTGTTCTTAGTCACGTGTATAACTACTAATGCACCATCTTCTGTATCGTTCCTCCCAATGACTCTTTGAGTTGCCATTCCTTGCTCACTCTCTTCGTTTCTGACTTGTGGGTGTGAACCCAGGTTTCATCTACATAAACAACTCTTGATAGGAAACCATCACCTTCTGCTTCGAATCACTGCACAAGTTCTTCACAAGCATCAATGTGTCGTTGTTTCAATTCTGGAATACGTTGCCTTAGCACCCACCTTGTGGTACTGTAGCACATCATTGATGAAGTGGCTTAATAACACTGACTGATGTCACTCACAGTCAACCTGCGGTTTCCTGTACGAGGCCTTCAACGGCTGTAATCAACTCTGGTGTCACTACACGGTGAACATGGCCAGGTCGTCAACAGTCTGTGACAGAAGTCACGCCACTTTGAAACGTCTTACTTCACTGATACACTTGATGGACAGACAGGCATGCATCACCATACTGGACCATCATTCGCCGATATATTTCTATAGGTTTCAACCTTTCATTGATTTAAAAAAAAAAAAAACGAATAACAGAATGCTGATCCTCTTTGGTACATGTAAAAAGCAGGGGGACTATCTTTAAAGTGTCCTTATGACGTCACAGTGTTCGTCTGGACCGTGACGTCACATGTTTAACACTCTTGACATCCTAAACAATAATATTGACATGTTACAAGACAATGGCATTATTACTGTAATTTCTATCCATACTTTAACAGTTAATTTGAAACAACCTCGTATATTGGAATTCGCTACCATTATAGCATTTTATATCTCATCTCATTTTGTCATGTTCCTCTTGTACTTTGCGGTGTCGAGGTGAAGCATATACAGCGGGTAAGTGCTCGCTTATGGGCTTTATATATCGAGATTCCCATGGATTGTGTAATTCCGTCTGTCCTTCGTTCATATGGTCGAATATTAGATTTGACTTCAGTTTCAGACATGGTTAACAGTGGGAGGATGAACTTAACTGAACCAATTAACCAATTTCGAACGGTCTCTATTCGCAGAACATCAGCCTGTCTAGACCATTGCATAAAGCACGAACGCCGTAACTCCAGTGATGATTTATAACTGTGTCCTTAAAAACTGCACTCGTGTTCTGAACGACGCTTTCAGATAACGAACCCACACCCTTCAGGATGCAAGACACGCAGGTTAATCACTTAGCCACATAACTTTTAGTATGTTCTGGAAGAGAAGAAAGTTTCAAAGAACGAAAACGGCAATAGTAATGCTGATATATTAGTTAAACGTTTGTTGCATATTCTATACAGGACGTCGTTGTCAACCCAGCATTGTTTTGGCTGTTTATGATTTCTTGGCAAGTGTACGCTCAGTAGTTTCGCTTTGCTTTCTGAAGGACCGGCATTCATACCATTTTGTGAAAACCAATGCAAGGTGGTCTGCTGCCAAATCTCCCACAGCTGTGTTTCGAACGCGGTATGTGGGATTACAAATTGCATCCGCAACCCATTGGCTACAGGGCCGGTCACATTATTAAAACTTCGTGCTTAATACGAGTTGCACGAATACATTCCCTATCAGAGACAGAGCCTGTCACATTAATAAAACCACTTGCTTAACAATAGTTGCGCGAATGCATTCCATATCAGTGACAGAGTCGGCCACATTAGTTGAACCGCTTTCTTACTACGTGTTGTCCGAGTACATTCCCTAGTAGAGTCATTTTTTTTTCAGGATCAGTATGATTCTGGGGTAGACCCTGCTATAAATAAAATGACACTGGCAACTGTGTGTGAATTGTATGTGAATGAAAGACAAAGAGAAAGGGAATTGATCACCTTTACTCAGTAAACCGTGACCTACAGTTTGTAAAGCCTTAGCACTACCCGCTCCTTCACTAGAAATTTGAAGCACCCTTTCCTTTACTGCAACACACAGCATCAAACTCAATGGGGAGTAATGGCTGGAAGCTTATGGTATCCTCCTCAGACTCAGATGATACAAGGTTGACACTCAACATAAGGCTCGACATGATGTCCTAGAATTGTTGGTAAATAATGATATCGCACGCCCCCCCCCCTCCCCCTCCCCCCTGATATCTTTGGTATTGTGATTAGATACCTAGCTTTCGAAGATAAGGGCACAAAACAGGAAGTCCCGTGTGAAATGTGTGCACGTTGAAAATACCACAGCTGTTAGAAATCATAAAGAGTAGGCCGTAAGACGCCTCCCTGACAACATTGTTGGGAAAATAAACCTACCCACGGATAATTTGATTTGTTTACCTTGAATGGAATCTGTTTACAGTAGGCAAATCTTACATAAATGCATGCTGAAGTCAGACAAACTGACCTTAGAGGTGCATAACTAGGTAAGACGTATTATATATACAATTAATAAGTCACTATCGGTGAATGTAAGAAAGAGAGTGCTAGAATGTTATACAGAACCATTTTTGACAGTGAATCTTGAAACGTTAATGAACAAATTAGGAAGAGTGTTGAAGCCACGCAGATGTGGTTCCTGGGACGAAATGTGTTATTACCCTGGACTTCCAGCATTACTCAAAAGGTTGCATGTGATAAGCTAATGAAACTATAACATTTTGTACAACTACAGGAAATAGACAGACTACTTTCTTTGGTCGTGTGATGAATAGGGAGTCATTAGAGAACACAGAGACAGCTTAAACGATCCGTGGGAAAAGAGAAAGATGCAGACAAATAGAAATGATGCCGGATGGAGTGAGGCATTGGCATGAAGGAATAACATCAAAAGAGTTGATTCACAACGCCAACGACCAAGATCTGTGGAGAGCAATGAAAGTTTACGCCAACTGGTATGGGATATGATGATTACAGACGCGCGCGCGCGCGCGCGTTTGTGTGTGTGTGTGTGTGTGTGTGTGTGTGTGTGTGTGTGTGTGTTTGCGCGCGCGCGCGCATATTCATACGCAAACAACACAAACTGACTGAAAATATAATCAATTTATGCATTTCTAGTTCGTTAGCAGTCGTCAAACGACATGGAATAATTATTATATATTTTCTTTTAATTAGACTACACATATTTTTGCCTGCCGATCAGTCATGACTCTGTCTTGGGACACAACCCGGCACGTGCTGACCTATTTTCTTCTCTTCAGGAGACAAAGATTGAACAACCTGTAAAGATTGGAAGTCTCCACAGATTCGCTCCCCCGCAATGACGTCACAATTTTTGCTGCAAATAGCACTGGCTTATCACGGAAAATAAACTATCCCTGCTGTTACATAATTTATATTGTTACTTGACACTACAGGCGCCACCTCTTCATGTCCACTCGCTGGCTGGGTAATCGTGACTGTTGTTGGATTTATTTGTCAGCTGGAGTTTCTTTCCCTGATGTGTTTCCATTTCTATCTGATTTTATTGCTTCGGAATGACCTGTGTAAGTAAAGGTTGGTGGTTAGAAACGGTGTGTGAGTATGTGGGAATTTATGTACGTGTGTGGGTGATGTGGGTCTACGAATTCGTGTTTGGTTTCGTTTAATATAGAAATACCTTAATTGCACTCCGAACTAGCAAATGCGCTGCAGTCGCCGTTTCCAGAAAATACTATTAGAATTTCAATACTGGGCACAGCATTTGTTGAGGGCGAGGCGCCAAGTTTGTGTTTAACGAAACAACAATCTTCGTCCTTTTTTAGACACATTTCTATGGCCAGGATTCCAAGTATTGAGCTGTCTCCTTAGCTGCTTTTTCGGCCCACTTTTTCTTTTATTTCCAACTCAGTTAATCAGGTTTTAGTTTAGTTTAGGTTAGTCGACGGATCAACGTCACGGCCCACGGGTGTAACCCATAAGTGCTCCGTTCTTCTCCTAACGCAAGCCTGAGTCCGGAGAATCTCAGCTCAGTGCTGAACTCCGTAGCACCGGCGAGGATCCTTAAATACTTTAGGTAGATTTTTAACTCGAAATTTTGCCCGAGCAGCGCCGTTGGGCTACTCTTTTTCGATTTCCAACTGCCAAGGGAATTTTTACGTGCGCAACAATACACACGGGCGTCCGATCTCACTACCCAGAGACCAGGGGAAATTTTAGCACTAGAAGTCCACGTGATAATATCCCGGTCCTCACCGGGGCTTGAATCCGGGACCTCCAGCACTCTATGCGGACACCATACCTCGAGACTACTCAGCCCCCGTTAATCAGGTTTTAATCAGGTGCGTCTCCATAGTGAAGGTTGGTTTATTGGATCGCTTTTTTTTTTACGTGTCCACAGTGAAGGTTGGCACATTGGATCACTAAGACACACTGTCTTCCGCCCTTACACACGGCCAAACTGCTCTTTGTGCATCTCTTGGTGTTATCTTTCTACTTGTATTGCTGTTTACCTCTTCTCGTCTTTCTTCAACTCTTCCATTCAGATTTTAAGACAGTGCTCTGTCGTTTAATGTGGTCAACATATTTCAATTGTTTCTTGTTTATTTATTTCGTCAACTCCCATATTATTCCTAGCCTCTCTAGAGCTCCTGCATCTAAGTTTCCTTGAAATTTATTTATTATTTTGTATACCCCCATCTCCTGGGCTTCAACTCCTGTGGGATGTGGATTTTAATTCCTAAGAATAATTCGTTAAAATGTCTAGGGGGTATTATTGATTCTCTGGTCACTGGTCAGAATGCAGGGTGATCAGGGATATTTACCACAAATCCCAGGAGAAAAGAGTTCAATCCTTGAAACAATGGCATCTGTGTGTAGGTTTCCCTTCCCACTTCACCCTTAAATTAACTATAGATGCTAGAAGGATATTGATTGCTCACAACATATAAACAACCACTTGTTGGACACCACATTTACTTGATGTACACAACACTTTTGGACAAACAGTTCAGGTATTAACTCAAGATCTGTAGTTACATATATATATAGGTGTAATAAACACTATGCATTTTCAGACAGGCATGGGAATGATATGCAGTATTACAACATAGTACCCAGTGACCCCAGAAAAAAACAAGGTTATTACAAACAACACAACAACCACAAATTGGTTCTGCTAACTTGACTCATTGTACCTAGATAAAATCACATTGGTCTAGGTGCAGAAACCCAACCTACATACATTTATTTCTGACACCATGTACAATTCTCATATTTAAAAATAATGAGTGGGTGTCAAAATATTATACATATATGTCATAACATAACCCTTTAGGTGTACACCATTACCATGTAAAACAATCTTTACCCTTTTCCTGTCATTGAAGAAAACCACACTCATGAAAACAGTTGATACTAATAATTAAATTAATTAATTATAGTGTTCATTTAGGCGTTGCGGATGGCATTCTTCTCCAGTGCAAAGCAGTTAATGTCCATAATTATCCGTGCAGAATTAGACTCACAGTCATTTTCTACTCACAGTATGTCCACCGAAGTTGGCTGGCGAATGTTTCTAATCCATAATCCAAGAATAGAATTATACATAAGCACATATTCTCTCCATGAGACTGAATTTAAGAATACTCGGTTGCCATTTGGGTTGTGTTCCAATTGAAATTGATGCCTAGGTCTGTCATACTTTCAGGAGATGCAACTTAAGCTCTGCAGAAGGTTCTTCCCTATATCATCTTATCGATGAAAAGATGACGACTGTCCAACAGCTCGGTTTATGTTAACCGTTTCCCAATTTAGTTCAAAAGGCTTTGTCACACACCCGGTTCATGTTGATAGGCCATCCCACACTTGATGATGGGCAGTTAGGCTGACATGGGACCAGCATAGAGTTCTCATTCATTCCATTTCTGTGTAGAACATACAGTGGTGAATCATTCATTTGGTTTCATCTGAAGATTCTGCTGCAGGCATGTAACTGAAGAATATTATTCCACCACATATCCAGGTTTGCAAGCCATCAGGTGATTCCTTTGGTTGCAGGCGTAAAGGCATTTACTCATCTAGCTGCTTTCATATGGTTCTTTTGATGGTGTTCAGGTTTTGGACCTTGAGGTAATCTGGTGTAGTTATGGTTCAGATGTTCTGAAGTTGGTACATTTGTTTGTATTGGCTATAATGTTGTTTCAGTGTCTCTTCCCATTTGTTTGAGTTGGTGTTCATAGCTAGAACTTGGTGTTGCATGGCTGGAACCTTATGTTTGACTTTTGCAGCTGTGAGATGTTCTTTCGAAGACTTATCCATTGTGGATATTAACTTGGTAATCCAACCAACAGTTGAAGGTTACTCACTGTTGTTAGTTTTAGTAACTTGAAGAAGGATTGTCCCAGTTTCACTGACTTGGTTGAATGATGAGGCCATTGGTGATACTTCTCAGAAGTAACGCAAACGATACACTGTTGTCAGTACTCTGATGATCTTCATCTTTGTAGATTATTAGATCTTGAAGTCCATCCTGGATATTCCTACTAAAATAGGACTTAATCACTCACCCAGTCAGTTGTCTTCTAATTTATCTGTTGCTCGCTATGGAGCTATTGAGTGCCGCAGTAAACATTGAGGTATTGCTAGATCCAGACTATGGTTTTGGACATTCACTTTATGGCTGTTTACCCAGGATCCAGTGTTAGTGATATAGTCCCACCAAATTCAACCACCACCTGTTTCTCTTCTATAGAAAAGGGATGACAAAGAATACAACACTAGCATTAACCTACTGTGTTATGATAAAAGGTTTACAACACAATTACAAACACAAATACAAAACAACAAGGGGAGAAGGGGAAAGGAGTGGGTGTCCATGTTCCACTGTCCCTCATTGCTGAGTTGAGCCATTCTGACTCTTCATAGTGAGTAAGATATTTTTTCACTTATATTTTGTTCTGTTGTTACTGGGACTATTAGATGGGTGAAGTCATTCTGTCCATCCAACATGTTGATATTGTCTCTCTCATTACTTGAAGAGAATAGCCTATACAGAATCCCTGTGGTTTCTAATGCCGCGTCTTCCTTTCGGCACTATAATCATCATTAGGTCAAGACTATTCAACCTTGGCTTCTTAAAGTACTGACAAACACCTGGATTCTTACATCAACATCCTCTAATCCCAAGGTGCAACATTAAAATGTATCTTCCCACAGTAAAAAGTAACAATCAGAACAGAGAAAATTCTCATACCAAAAAACCATACATGTACATTTCTCTGATATTAAGTACATGATAATCATACATAATAATCATAATGATGATGCAGGGAGCCTAGGTTTTTGAATTATCTTCATGAACTAAAACATCCATTGTTTTCCCCCACTGCGTACAGCACATGAGGATAGTAATCGCTGTGATATGTTTTGCCAATGACTGCTATTATTCGGAGGGTATTTATAAGAATAACTTATGCCGCATGGTCCAGTCTTCTGAATATTGCAAGCAATTTATTCACATCAATCTTCGCTTCTGTAGGCGATGCGGAGTGAATCCTATCCGAACATGCACTTACATCACGCGTTTAATTGTACATGAATTTATATTCAACCATGGCCTGTCCCTAACACTATTTTATGAAATGATTATATGTTCACCCTCATATGGAGTGGTTACTAATCTGTTAACAAAAGAATGGTACTAAAATTTAGCACTATATTTCCAAGTTACAGATTATAATGTGGCAAAATATTTTATCCCCTGACTAAGTAAGAGTCAGGAATATGCGTAATCATTTGTATGTCCCCGCATGGATAAAACAAGTTCAGAGACATCCTTACCAGTGCATTTTCACTACATAGGATATTTGAAGGTGGCAGACACCAGTTCTCTACTTGTGCAGTATGAAATCAAGAGTCTGCTCCTACATTGAGAAAATGTTTCTTTAAAGTCCAATCTCTACAGTACATAAATTATTTGCAGATTTCTAAGCATTGATAGGGATATATAGTTCCATTGCATAGAAGTTATTTTTCATAGGACTATGAAATTGGCAGAAACGAGTTTTCTTCTCTGAAGTATGAATCAGGAGTCTTTCCTAAATTGAAAAGAGTTTCTGACATGAGAGTTGATACTCTATGTACTACAGTACACATACTATTCATAGGTTATAAACACCATTTAGTTAGATATAAGTTCATAATGCCTATAAAAGATATTAACATAGGGATTTGAAGACATAGGAAAAATTACAGCGTGGCGCCCACCTGTGTTTCCTTAGTAAACATCATCCAGCCTGGTTTAAGAGAATTGTAACTAATTCTTAATTAAACATACTGGTCAATGTAATACATACATATATCTTAATAATGTAGATAACATACCAATAGCTTGAAGAGAATCATGTTTTTAAGGCAAAATACCTTTTCCCCGAAGGGAAAGGTCGACTTTCTTGCGTGGTGTCTTGACTAGAAATGGCCGCTTCAGTCTTTGTTTTCCCCCTCGCCAGGATTGGCCAGATAAGGGAGAGAAAACAAGCCAAACTAATTTTAGCTGTGCCACGGTCAGTCTATCGCTGTTTTATTTTCTCCTACATTAAGTAAGTTACTTAAACAGTAATTGTAAGGGTTTGTTTATTTTTAAGGGAGTCCATAAATAGGAAAGGGTAAGGACGTTTTATTATACCACACGCCTCCCCAATTTAAGACATTTATTTCTTTCAGAAATTAAATGATCGAGTAGTAATCTACAATTTCCGTCTTTACATTGACTCCCCTAGTATCCATTCCTTATTAATTTCTTGCATTACTTCCCTATGTTATATAATCAGAGCCACGTCCATTTTCTTTTAGTCACGACAACTGGCATAACCTTAAAGGATTATTTCTCTTTTAGTGAAAGAGTGTAGCACCCTCTCCACTGTTGTCAGCTATTGTTTGAAATATGAGTGTTTATCTGATAATTTGTTACTTTCCAGTACTGGTTTGTCTGCATCAAACCGACTTTTTGAAGCAATTGAGATATCATCATTAAGCTTGATTTCTCTCTCATTAGATTATCAATCTTGAGATTATGTTAAAACCGACGGTTAATTCTGCGTCTACTGATAGCATATTAAACTCGCCCGTCTCCCTATAAGTTAGACGTTTGTTTTAACTATAGATCTGATATTTAAAGGAAGCTAAATATGGTTCCTGTTGAATACATTTTCATCCAATACATCATGTGTTTGGGTTATTAGGCGAGTTATGGGATTTTCCGATCAGTTTTGATAACTACTGATTAGAGTGGTGTCCCTTTCTCTTGCGGGTTTTTCCCGAGAATCTCGTCTAACATGTAAACAAGGTCCAACTTTTCTAGATTTCCGTTCTGAACCGAATTTTCCGGGGAACATGAATCTATCAGAAACGAAGTAATTCTTAGCTTACTCTCACTCTCTCTGCTTTTCCTTCTAATCTAGATCTATTTTACGCTAGAATCCTTATTAGTAATTCTAACTGATGTGTTTGAGTTTCACTCTGTATTTGTTGCTTTGGTGTTGAATTACGAGCAATTTTGCATCGCTTGGCGTACATTGATCGTCGTCTGCCTCCCTCCAGGTTTTAGACTATTTTCAACTTAGCAACATACATTGTTATGTAGGTTCAGACGTATTGTCTCCTACCATATATAATCAGTTCAGTGAGAAGTTAAAAGCCCCTTTTTGTGATTCCTGTGATAGTCTTCCAGACAATCAAGTTGCTGGTTCACTTTCCAGTTATGGATGTGGGTTACTAGTTTTTGTAAAATTACTATTACATCTGTATATCCCTCTCATACTGGCGTCTCCTGAGTTGTGTCCTCAAGATAACAGGTAAGGTACTCTTAATGTTTCTCTCCAGTTTTGTTTTCATCCGTTTAATACGTGGAAACTCTGGATTTATTTAGATTGACTAAGGTCTATCTTTGAACTGTTATATAATTTACTAGCTGGATTCCTTATTGAAATTCCTAATCTAGTAAATATCAAGCAATTCTTCAGCTATATGCTCCAATTTGCTTGGTTTTTACACAGCTATATTCAATTTTTCTAGCATGGGTTCACTGTATAAGTTTTAGGCGTTTCCTCTGTCTTTACGTCAAGGGGTTCGTCCTATTTATAAACAGCATCTATTTCAAGAGTTGTTTATTTAATTGTTGCTTTTACTGATTCGTATCAGTTATTTAAGCTAATCTCTGTTAGTCTGGATCTGCTTTCACATATTTAATGCTGGCATAACATCCAAATCAGAACTGAGATATAGAAATCTGTTTCGTCTTGCGATTGATTTCTGATTCACCTACCTATTAGTAGGCTTCGAGCATTATCTAGAATTTAGTTACTCGGTTAGTTTTAAAGAAAATACAATTGAGTCGCGCGCCTCTATTGTACCACTTATTTTTGCCCTTCTTAATTCTTCCCTTATGAGAATATTAATGTTAGTTAGGCAATTATTGAAATAACTTTACGTAAGCTAATCGCTAACTAAAAGCTGTTTCACTCCTCTTTTTGATGAGGACTTCTCATAGTGAACATTTCACTTAATGAGATTAAACTGTAAATTTCAAAGCTAAGGAGCCAATTTTCTGAAATGTTTAGTCTCTTACTAGAGACTAGCACAGATTTTTTCCGGTATCTCCTGAAGTTCATTTGAAATTCCAATTTATATAGTTAATTCTTTAATTATACCTTTTACATACCTATACGGTCTGTTTCCTCTACCATTAATAATGGGATCGGGGTGGATAATTTAAAGAAATACCTTATATTCTGTTGGGTCAGTAAGTGAGTTGATCAGTTTCACTTACATCACCAGGTGAATATTTTGGTTTTGACCCTCATTAACATATGGGCCATCTGAGTTAGTTATTAATAACTACTCATATCACCGGTGGAGTAGAATAAGTGTCGGTATGGCTTTTCTTCCTAAGTATCCATCATTTATTCACTTTACTTTACTACCGGTGTTGTAGAACATGTTATGTCATATGAAAAAAAAAGGATTAAATTAGGGTGCCCCTAAATACTGCAAATTCTTACAATATTCCTTCCCTTCCATTAACTATGTCTACATTTTTGCAAGTGGTGGTTTTGGCCTTTAGTTACTGCTATTTTCCCCTGGTTTAATTTATCTCTCCGGTATTATTTCCTTTCCTACTGAATCATCATTTGTTGATTAAATTTTTCCCTTAAAAAAAAATTTATTGGATTTTTAACTTACTGTCCTAATTATCTATAAAATTGTCTATCACTCTCTGCTGCCTTGGTAACTTTTCAATATTACATATTACAAGCAGATCAAGCATGAAAATACAATGATAATCAATGACAAAATAATTAATTAACACATGATTCATATGTAGGAACATAAACCTTATGGATACATAATATAGTAGTGTGTTCATGAGTACACCACTTTTAAACCATTTAAAGAGAATACCAGAGTAGCAGAACCATACCTCAAACATCAAATGGGAATGACTATGAATTCTAAACATTCACTGAATTACCTATCTTATGTGAGTTTACCATCAATAAGATATAAAATATGAGTTTTTTAAAACAAAATCTCATACCCAACACCCAACTACCTGATGCATCTGCCAGAATCAAGATATTACCTGTGAACAGTTTTGTACCCAAAAAAAACCTATATTTATCTGAGCCATTATGGGTTCATATAACACTTGACTCAGCTCATACTAATGAGTGATTAGGTCTGTTACTAACACTATAACATTCTGAAGTGACTTGGTTTACCTGCGAGAGGTTTTCCCTGAATTCATCTACCCACAATAATACACCATTTGTGATGTTTACCATGAGTTTTAAATTCACGGACGTTGCCCACACATGTGGGATGTGGATTTTAATTCCTAAGAATAATTCGTTAAAATGTCTAGGGGGTATTATTGATTCTCTGGTCACTGGTCAGAATGCAGGGTGATCAGGGATATTTACCACAAATCCCAGGAGAAAAGAGTTCAATCCTTGAAACAATGGCATCTGTGTGTAGGTTTCCCTTCCCACTTCACCCTTAAATTAACTATAGATGCTAGAAGGATATTGATTGCTCACAACATATAAACAACCACTTGTTGGACACCACATTTACTTGATGTACACAACACTTTTGGACAAACAGTTCAGGTATTAACTCAAGATCTGTAGTTACATATATATATAGGTGTAATAAACACTATGCATTTTCAGACAGGCATGGGAATGATATGCAGTATTACAACATAGTACCCAGTGACCCCAGAAAAAAACAAGGTTATTACAAACAACACAACAACCACAAATTGGTTCTGCTAACTTGACTCATTGTACCTAGATAAAATCACATTGGTCTAGGTGCAGAAACCCAACCTACATACATTTATTTCTGACACCATGTACAATTCTCATATTTAAAAATAATGAGTGGGTGTCAAAATATTATACATATATGTCATAACATAACCCTTTAGGTGTACACCATTACCATGTAAAACAATCTTTACCCTTTTCCTGTCATTGAAGAAAACCACACTCATGAAAACAGTTGATACTAATAATTAAATTAATTAATTATAGTGTTCATTTAGGCGTTGCGGATGGCATTCTTCTCCAGTGCAAAGCAGTTAATGTCCATAATTATCCGTGCAGAATTAGACTCACAGTCATTTTCTACTCACAGTATGTCCACCGAAGTTGGCTGGCGAATGTTTCTAATCCATAATCCAAGAATAGAATTATACATAAGCACATATTCTCTCCATGAGACTGAATTTAAGAATACTCGGTTGCCATTTGGGTTGTGTTCCAATTGAAATTGATGCCTAGGTCTGTCATACTTTCAGGAGATGCAACTTAAGCTCTGCAGAAGGTTCTTCCCTATATCATCTTATCGATGAAAAGATGACGACTGTCCAACAGCTCGGTTTATGTTAACCGTTTCCCAATTTAGTTCAAAAGGCTTTGTCACACACCCGGTTCATGTTGATAGGCCATCTCACACTTGATGATGGGCAGTTAGGCTGACATGGGACCAGCATAGAGTTCTCATTCATTCCATTTCTGTGTAGAACATACAGTGGTGAATCATTCATTTGGTTTCATCTGAAGATTCTGCTGCAGGCATGTAACTGAAGAATATTATTCCACCACATATCCAGGTTTGCAAGCCATCAGGTGATTCCTTTGGTTGCAGGCGTAAAGGCATTTACTCATCTAGCTGCTTTCATATGGTTCTTTTGATGGTGTTCAGGTTTTGGACCTTGAGGTAATCTGGTGTAGTTATGGTTCAGATGTTCTGAAGTTGGTACATTTGTTTGTATTGGCTATAATGTTGTTTCAGTGTCTCTTCCCATTTGTTTGAGTTGGTGTTCATAGCTAGAACTTGGTGTTGCATGGCTGGAACCTTATGTTTGACTTTTGCAGCTGTGAGATGTTCTTTCGAAGACTTATCCATTGTGGATATTAACTTGGTAATCCAACCAACAGTTGAAGGTTACTCACTGTTGTTAGTTTTAGTAACTTGAAGAAGGATTGTCCCAGTTTCACTGACTTGGTTGAATGATGAGGCCATTGGTGATACTTCTCAGAAGTAACGCAAACGATACACTGTTGTCAGTACTCTGATGATCTTCATCTTTGTAGATTATTAGATCTTGAAGTCCATCCTGGATATTCCTACTAAAATAGGACTTAATCACTCACCCAGTCAGTTGTCTTCTAATTTATCTGTTGCTCGCTATGGAGCTATTGAGTGCCGCAGTAAACATTGAGGTATTGCTAGATCCAGACTATGGTTTTGGACATTCACTTTATGGCTGTTTACCCAGGATCCAGTGTTAGTGATATAGTCCCACCAAATTCAACCACCACCTGTTTCTCTTCTATAGAAAAGGGATGACAAAGAATACAACACTAGCATTAACCTACTGTGTTATGATAAAAGGTTTACAACACAATTACAAACACAAATACAAAACAACAAGGGGAGAAGGGGAAAGGAGTGGGTGTCCATGTTCCACTGTCCCTCATTGCTGAGTTGAGCCATTCTGACTCTTCATAGTGAGTAAGATATTTTCTCACTTATATTTTGTTCTGTTGTTACTGGGACTATTAGATGGGTGAAGTCATTCTGTCCATCCAACATGTTGATATTGTCTCTCTCATTACTTGAAGAGAATAGCCTATACAGAATCCCTGTGGTTTCTAATGCCGCGTCTTCCTTTCGGCACTATAATCATCATTAGGTCAAGACTATTCAACCTTGGCTTCTTAAAGTACTGACAAACACCTGGATTCTTACATCAACATCCTCTAATCCCAAGGTGCAACATTAAAATGTATCTTCCCACAGTAAAAAGTAACAATCAGAACAGAGAAAATTCTCATACCAAAAAAACCATACATGTACATTTCTCTGATATTAAGTACATGATAATCATACATAATAATCATAATGATGATGCAGGGAGCCTAGGTTTTTGAATTATCTTCATGAACTAAAACATCCATTGTTTTCCCCCACTGCGTACAGCACATGAGGATAGTAATCGCTGTGATATGTTTTGCCAATGACTGCTATTATTCGGAGGGTATTTATAAGAATAACTTATGCCGCATGGTCCAGTCTTCTGAATATTGCAAGCAATTTATTCACATCAATCTTCGCTTCTGTAGGCGATGCGGAGTGAATCCTATCCGAACATGCACTTACATCACGCGTTTAATTGTACATGAATTTATATTCAACCATGGCCTGTCCCTAACACTATTTTATGAAATGATTATATGTTCACCCTCATATGGAGTGGTTACTAATCTGTTAACAAAAGAATGGTACTAAAATTTAGCACTATATTTCCAAGTTACAGATTATAATGTGGCAAAATATTTTATCCCCTGACTAAGTAAGAGTCAGGAATATGCGTAATCATTTGTATGTCCCCGCATGGATAAAACAAGTTCAGAGACATCCTTACCAGTGCATTTACACTACATAGGATATTTGAAGGTGGCAGACACCAGTTCTCTACTTGTGCAGTATGAAATCAAGAGTCTGCTCCTACATTGAGAAAATGTTTCTTTAAAGTCCAATCTCTACAGTACATAAATTATTTGCAGATTTCTAAGCATTGATAGGGATATATAGTTCCATTGCATAGAAGTTATTTTTCATAGGACTATGAAATTGGCAGAAACGAGTTTTCTTCTCTGAAGTATGAATCAGGAGTCTTTCCTAAATTGAAAAGAGTTTCTGACATGAGAGTTGATACTCTATGTACTACAGTACACATACTATTCATAGGTTATAAACACCATTTAGTTAGATATAAGTTCATAATGCCTATAAAAGATATTAACATAGGGATTTGAAGACATAGGAAAAATTACAGCGTGGCGCCCACCTGTGTTTCCTTAGTAAACATCATCCAGCCTGGTTTAAGAGAATTGTAACTAATTCTTAATTAAACATACTGGTCAATGTAATACATACATATATCTTAATAATGTAGATAACATACCAATAGCTTGAAGAGAATCATGTTTTTAAGGCAAAATACCTTTTCCCCGAAGGGAAAGGTCGACTTTCTTGCGTGGTGTCTTGACTAGAAATGGCCGCTTCAGTCTTTGTTTTCCCCCTCGCCAGGATTGGCCAGATAAGGGAGAGAAAACAAGCCAAACTAATTTTAGCTGTGCCACGGTCAGTCTATCGCTGTTTTATTTTCTCCTACATTAAGTAAGTTACTTAAACAGTAATTGTAAGGGTTTGTTTATTTTTAAGGGAGTCCATAAATAGGAAAGGGTAAGGACGTTTTATTATACCACAACTCCCCTTTCCAATTGCTTGCTTTTTTCAGGTTTCTGCTTCACATGTCATATATATATATATATATATATATATATATATATATATATATATATATATATATATATATATATATATATATATATATATATATAGTAGACACCTTGCAGTCTTGACAGACCAAAGTATGTGAGTGGAATGTGGCCAATATTCCATCACAATGTCTGGGCAGAGCTTCAGAGATCATGTGATGCCCAAACGACATGACCCCTCCCTCGGCCTAGTCTTGTGTATTCCAGAGGAATGGGTAACCAATACGTCTGGCACAAGGTAGGCTGCAGACGCTGGCGGCTCAGCGTCAATCCACCGAGACCTCACCACCACGAGCCGGTGGCGAGTTATGGCCAGACCCTGACACCCAAGGGACCCGGCTTAGAGGCGTTCAGCCATGTCCCACAGGTGAGGGCCTTGTACGAGCCCGGACCATGAGGGCGCGCACATCTGTCAATCACAAGTGTCCGGACCTGTGTAAAGCGTGCACTATCGTCAGACTCCCCACCTGACTTATAGCGGTCCCCGCGACCAGCGGGAATAGGTCCGCCATAGCTACCGCATATATATATATATATATATATATATATATATATATATATATATATATATATATATATATATATATATATATAACAATTTTCATTTTAATATGTTGTTTATCTCTTAGGATATTAATATTGTTTTTAAGCTAATGAAAAAAATGTAAGGCGATTCCTATTCACGCCTGCCTTCACCTACTCAAGATAGGAGGAATTTGCCATGTGCTCTAGTAATTCATCACTATAGTGATGTCCTTGGCTCATCATTATATTTTTCGTTTTGGTTTATTTTTAATATATTGATGGCTGATTTTATGTTCTACGCTGCACCTATGTACATGCTCAACGAGGCCTTGTAACTCACTGCTCACTTTCTGCTAGTAATATATTGTCAGAAAATGTCATGAACTGTTTGTGTCAAAGTATTATTTCTTTTTTAAATTTTTTATTGTCAGCGCTGTTGTTGTCATATATATGTACAAAATATTATTCTGTTGCCCCGTTCCACATAATTTCCCCTTCTGTATGTGAACTTATCAGTTCTATTCTGTGTCTTATTAGGACTCCTAAAACAAAGTTTTGTAGATGCAAACTAATTTTATCATTTTTGCTCCATCCATGGAAAACCTTAAATTAAATATTAGGTTAACGATCCCACTTCCACTTATAATGGATATGGAGAGATCACCATCGATCAAAGGATATTTGACTGTGTCAGGCAGAAAATTACTAGTAAGGTTGAGTGAGAGACCTTTCGATATCAACATTATACACGTTTATGCACCAACAACAGACAGCACTGATGGCAGCATCGATGAATTTTATGACACTGAGAATTCCTTCAATAAATGCAAGCATTCAAAATTAAATATCATAATGGCTGATCAACAGAAGATTTTGAAATGCTTAAAAGTCGCAATAAACTATACCAAGCACAGACTGCTACTGCGACCATAGATTAATCATAAGCAATATACATTCACAATTAAATAACGTCAAATATACACTAAGATAACCACACATTTATCTACGTGCACTGAAGAGTGGGGTGATAAAAGATAATTTAAACGCAGAGGTAAAGAACAGATTTGAAGAATTCTCCTACATGGAAATATTATTTCAAGATGTCAGCGACCAATTTGAACTATTAAATAAATCAGTCAAGCAGGCTGCATAAACAACCATCCCAAACATGAAGATGAGTGAATGTAAGAAATGGATGACGGAAGACATCTTTAAACTCATGGAAATAAGAAGAAATAACAGCAATAACCATAAAAAAATGATGAAGCTATTCACTGAAAAATTAGGAAAATCTATAAAGAGAAGTATGGCTTGACGAAAATTGCAGGGAGATTGAAAACCAACGCAACACTCTGAATACCAAATTAATGCACAAATGAATGAATGACATCACTAAAAGACGTACACAAACATCAATGGATTGCCTAAAAACCAAAGATGGCAAAATCATAATAGAAATGTGTGGTCAGATTATATGAAATACCGTTACGACGATACAAGAGAAGAACAGTATGATATTCGAAATAATAATGAAGTCTATCAATTTTGGAGATGGAATTTCAAAATGCTCTTAACCATTTGAAAACTGGCAAGAACAAGAGCCTAGATAACACCATAACAGAAATTATCAATGCCTTAGAAGAATATGGTATAGACCAGGTCGCCGGATTTTGGAACACAATATATGAGACTGGAGATATGCCACATGAATTATGTAATTCTATATTTATTGCAATCCCGAAGAAATCAGGAGCCTTGGACTTCGGTCAAAACCAAAGAATTAGTATAATTTGCCACATCTCTAAGATTTTGCAATGATGAAAAAGGTAAGGAAGAAGATAGAACCCGAAATAGGAAAAGGACAATTTGGGTTCGTAGAAGTCAAGGGTACAGTAAATGCTGTGTATATGCTAAGAACATTAATTGAGCGTTCTATAGAAGTAAAAAAAGACTTACAGCTTTGCTTTATTGACTACACAAAGTGTTGTTGATAAAGTAAGACATGATGTTTTGAGATCTACACAATGATGGGAAATACCTTAGACTTGTATAAACATACATTGTGAACAATTAACTGCCATAAAGATTGATAACGAAGTAGGTCAATATCAGCCTATTAAGAGAGGTGTTCCACATGGATATTACATAAATAAACACACATAGTATTATTTGGCGCTCACAGAAGGAAAAGAAAGAATTAGAGACTAGATGACGCACTTCTTTGTATTTAAAATTCGCATATCCTTTTACAGGACATCGCTGTCAACAGCAGCATCTTTCAGCTGTCTGTTGATTTCTTGGCAAAGATTACGCTCAGTAGTTTGCCATTGCTTCTGAGCGGCCGGCTCAGTTATCCTGCAAGTCACCAGCGGGGGACGAACCGCTCCCAGTTCTCGCCCGTTACGAGACTCTGCGTGATAAACGGGATTACGGAGAAAGTGGTGTAACCCCTCGGCCAGAGAGACCGGCAGATGACGCACTAGACAACCTAAAATTTGAAAGCTATAATTAGCGACTGGGATTCAAACCTGTCACCTCCAAATGGTGAAAGCGCCTCGCTGCAGGAACAAGTGTACTTCAACGCATGATCAACTAGACACTCCAAAAAAAAAGCGTTTTCATTAGTCATGTCTATCATACACATGAACCTACAACTATGGAATACAGACAGAATTCGTATCAAACCTTTGAGATAGCACCATAGGGCTATAATTTATATTAAACCAGCATAGGTCAAATAACAAACACACAAACACATCGGACCGTAAATGCTGTGTCCAGTATATTAACAAACATTAAAGAAGAGAAATGAATGTGATCTCAATTCTAACCACGGCTGAAAAAAGCAGATTGAACGAAACCGAATTTGGAATTTTTGTTTACGAATCAAGTCAAGTCAAGAGAAATGATTGGTTGGTTCTAATGCTGTACACGTTTTACACAGGAAATCGATTTGGGAACCAGTTAAAGGCCACTGAAACAGTTACATAAATAAACACACATAGTATTATTTCCACAAGGCTGTGTAATGTCTCCAGATCGTTTTCCTCTATACAGTGAACATATTTTCAGAAATGTAGAAGACAGGTGAGGAATCACCATTGGGGGACATAACATCAATATAATTAGATATGCGGTTGATCCAGTATTGACTGCATTCAATGAGCAAGATATGCAAAGTTTAGTAGATGCGGTTGTTGCACACAGTGAACAACTAGGGTTGGAATTAAATTGTAAGAAGACACAGATTATTGTCGTCACTAGGAAGAAGACAATACCACAATGTACTATACACGTAAATAGGAATATTCTTAAACACGTAAAACGGTACAATTATCTCGGAACAGTCCTAACATCTAGTCGGAGATTCTTTGAAGAGATTAGAACAAGAATCGCTATGGCGAAGGTAGCTTTTTGAATGATGGACACTTTGTGAGAAGAAATAGATTGGAGAACTTATTGACAACTGGCAACGTTGAGGGAAAAGAACAAGGGGCAGGCAGAGAAATAAATACCTGGATGGCTTGGCCACGTCGTATGGTCAAGGCAAGAACACTGAGCTGATCCACGAATCTGGTGATCGTGTGAGATTGCGAAACATGACCGTCCACGCTTATCGGCATGGCACATGATGATGATGACCCACCTTCTTGAGCATATGTGACACGATGTAGCCAGTTGCGTGTAATTTTGCAGGACGTCGTAGTCAATCCTAAAATGTTTGGCTGTTTGTGATTTACTAGGCAAGTTTAAGTTTAGTTTCGCTTTCCGAACGATCGACACTCATACAACTGTATGAAAATCAAAGCAAGGCGGCCTGCTTCAAAATCAAACTCGTTTCAAACGCGGTATGTGTTACTGCGAATCACATTCGTAACTGCATGGTTACAGCGTCGCTAAACTGTTGCATGTCCTTTGCAGGACGTGTAACAGAGTAGGCTGGGTACGACCGATCGACGTACCCAGGTCAACGTGCCTCATAGCTACCCCAACCCATTCAGTCGGTGTTTTTCAGTTTTTTTTTTTTTTTTTTTAAATCATATTTACACGACATCGCTGTCAAAACCTGCATTTTACTTCTGTTGTTGATGTCTTGGCAAGATTTTACGTTCAGTAGTTTACCATTGCTTTCTGAACGACCGGCTCCCATACCAACACGTTACAACCCCAGCGCGACACGGTCTGCTGCCAAATCGGTCGCCGCTGTGTTTCGAACGCGTGGTAAACGGCTCACGAATCGCGTTCTCAAGCCTTTATGCCACTGAGACCGGCTTTTCAGGGTTAGTTAGTTGCATATTATTTACAGGACGTTGCAGTCAACATCATCACATGTTGCTGTTGGGATCTCTCGGCAAGTTTACGTTCAGTAGTTTATCATTGCTTTCTGAACGACTGGCACCCATACCAGTTCGTAAAGAAGCCAATGCAACGCGGTCTGCTGCCAAATCGTGCGCAGTTGTGTTTCGAACGCGGGTATGCGGGATTACGAAATGCGACCGTAACTTTATCATCAGGGATCCGCCGTTTTTCAGGGTAGGGCTAGGTAATAACAGGGGTACGGTTGAGCGGGAATTGTAGGAGGTTAGTTGGGTTTGTTGCGTCGGGTTGAGAGAAGTAAATAAGTTGGCTTTGTTGCATCGGGTTGAGCGAAGTAAATAAGTCGGGTTTGTTGAATCGGGTTGAGTTGAGTAAATAAGTCGGGTTTGTTGCATCGAGTTGAGAGAAGTAAACAAGTCGGTTTATTATATCCGGTTGAGAGAAGTAAACAAGTCGGGTTTGTTCCGTGGAAAATAAAGTTGCAAGTGAATTTGTGAACATTCTCATGTTAATTATGACGGGTTCGAGAAGCATATTTAGAAATTAGAATTTTCAACAATGAAAGCGTGCTGCACCCCAACTGTCTATTTTAACGAGAAAAGCGTTTTGTGGACAGTCGTTCACCGATTTCAGGGGTATTTAAGAAGAGCAAGTTGCAGCAGAGAGTTCCGAAAAGCAGAATCGAAGCTCGCTCGGAAACGCAGACGGGTTCGGAAAAACTGAATCAAGACTTTCGGAAATGCAGTTTCAGGAATGCAGAGACAGGGATGCAGATTGTGTGTGTGTGTGTGTGTGTGTGTGTGTGTGTGTGTGTGTGTGTGAGAGAGAGAGAGAGAGAGAGAGAGAGAGAGAGAGAGAGAGAGAGAGAGAGAGAGAGAGAATCAGAGTCCAGTCGAATAGTTATCGGATAAATAGTTGATGGCTCAACCCCAAAGAGATCAAGGATCCAGAGTTCCTCTTTCTCAATGTGATCCTGCCCGTTAAAATTAATTTAGCTGTTACTGGCTCAATGATTTGAGACCATTAAATAGAGTTTTGGAGAACCAAGGAATTAAAAAAAAAAAAAATTGTGTTGCGTATCCCTTACGGGACGTTGCAGTCAACACCAGCATTTTCAGCTGCTGTTGATGTACTAGGCAAGTGTTACGTTCAGTAGTTTGCCATTGCTTTCTGAACGACCGGCCTCTATACCTTTTTCGAAAAAACCAGCACCGCCGTGTTTCGAACCCGGGTATACGGGCTCACAAACCGCGTTCGCAAGCCCTTCAGCCACAGAGACCGAGGAATACCTAAAGAAAAAAAGGAAATTTTTACTGAGTATCCCAGATGTCCTTAGGAATGGTTCCTTGCCTCTCCTCTACCAACTAAATAATTAATCTAGGGTAATTACTTACAACGATGTTACTATGACAAGAGATCTGTCAAAAGTGAAAATAACCCGTAATTTTCATCATTTATTATATCTATATAAATGAAGTTGCTGCATATACATGTAATAACATACAACAATCAATGCAGTACAATTGCCAGATTATTTACATATTCATCTCTAACTAATTATCTATCTCCTGGCTCTGCCACTGTATCATACATGGTCCTCAGAGTTGCATCCGTTCTTAATTATAAATATTGGGCCTCTTCTGCTGGCCTAATCTGCGGAAAAAAACTGGGTACACCTGGTTGGTTTCCCATCCAGATCTTGGATCTCGGTAGCATTCAGTCAGTGTAGAATATTCTGGAGAGTTCTTTTATTTTTTTAACCCAGTATTATTTAATCTTTTGGCTCACAGTGTTTCTTCCACCTATACCTAGGAAAAAGGATATTTAATACCTGTCTCACTATCTCAGCTGCCTCACTCAGTTAAGTGGCTACTGCATTCAGTAAAGCTGCTACAACTACTTTCACAAAGTGCTGCATTCACAAAGTCAGGTCTGGATAATGACCACTACCTGAAATTTTAGCATCCATCATAAATCTAAAAATATCAGCAATATGAATATCAGAACTGAAATGTTCTATATTTTTCTCAAGAACATCACAAAGAATTGTGATCCTAGGAAATAAACAGTGGAAGGTAAAGAGTCTTGGTGCTCTCAAATAGTTATCCACAACATAATTGGTTGCTCTCCATTCCATCTTCCATTATATGGTGTTCAAGTTTTAGACTAGCAGATGTGCAGTTTCATCTTCACCTATGCCTGTCCTCAGGTCTACCGGTTAAGTAATACCTTGATTGATTTGGAATTGAAAACTATGTTTCCCATCCCATTCTGTACCTAGTTAATTCTCTTCTTCATCTTTTTCTATAAAAAAAAAAGGGTCTCATACATTAAGGGCTTTTAAAAATCAGTTCCCATTTCAATGTGTATTTGCTTATAAACAATATAAGCACATTATGGTATCATTCTTGTATAGCATTCAGGTGTATTCTTCTTCATTAAATACTTCAAGTGAGAAGTTTTCTTCCATTCTCATGGATGTAATATTTATTATCATCATCAACATCATCATGGTTTCCTTATATCATTGTAATTACAATCATTATCATTATTATCATGCTCATTATCATTATCATTACAGTCATTATCATTATTATCATAATCATTACAGTCATCATCATCATTACATTATTATCAATAACATCATTATCATGCTCATTATAATCATTACATCATTCTATCATTATCAACATCATCATCATCCTTGTAGTACATTATTATCATTACACTAGACCATATGTGTTAACAGGAGTGACATGAACTACAAAGTGGGAACTTTCTTAAATTACAAACACAGATGCTGGTAGTATGCGTAATGTATGATATTGGTTGTATCAAAAGTAGATGATAGTAACATGAATGGCATTTTATACAAAGTGTTGTTATGCGCCGGAGTGTACTAAATTATTATTTAGTTTATGGGTTAAGCTGAACCAGTTCTCTGGTGATAGTCATGACATTACACATCAAAGTTGCCGGCTATCCTGAGATTGACTGTTGGCCTATACTCCCTCTCTCTCAGCCTGTAACTTCACTCACTCACTCAAACTTCTCATTCATCAGTCAACATATCCGTCTCTGCATGTGAGGTCAATTCAGTCATCTCAGATATCATTAATATGTATGGATGATCATTTCACTCAGTCTATAGACACATTCATATTGGTATGGGTGATCATATAGGAATCATTCATCACATCCTTCACACTGGCATGTAAGGTGGATAATTATACTTATGTGATTTCCCAATGATAACTTAAAATGTTTACCATCATTAATATCACAATGAAATATCTCCTTTCACAATCACTCATCATACACATCATATCTGTAGGAATGACAATCATGCCTATGTAGGTGCTTTACACAGAATACATTCACAGATTCAACAAGAATGACATTACAAGGGAATCTCATATGACACAAGCATACTCTTCAATGATATAGACATGTGATCATTAGGCACACTTATGAAATTCACCCAGGATTTGGCAACATGAAATCAATGAGTCACCACATGCTCTCATCAAATACATACAATTTATGTGATATACTCTAATTCACATTCAGGCATTATGAATTATAATAATTCTTGCGTGGCGGTTGATTACGCACTATTATGTGGCACAAATATTATTATTCCCCAATGGTGGACAACATTGAAATACATTTGCCTCACCAATTTGGTGCTTTAACTCAACACACAAAATTATGATCCCTGTAGAATCAATTTGGTTCTCATGTGTTCATGAATTACAAGAAAACTATTTGTTTCTCCATGTGCTCATGTCAAAAAGTAAATCTACTGACTATACACATTACACTAATTTCTCTATCAGTGCTGGCACACTTAAATGAGTTTCTTCTGACCAGTGTGGGTACATGCATCATATGTACTTACCACTGTACTAAGAATTATGAGTTTCCTTAAGTCTTAATTTACTCTAATTCATTGTAGATTGGGTTTCATGCTTAAGAAATAAAATGTTTAACATGTGTCTAATGTTTTATACATTAACTAAGTTGTTTAGCTGGGAGAAAATAAAGCACTGTAGTTTTCTCCTAATGTATACTTTATCTTATGATTATGATAACTGGGTATAATTTAGTTTCTACTAGGTTAATTTCTTAAGAACTCACCATTCTAAATCATTGTAGATTGAGTTGCTTAAGAAGTAAAATGTATAGCTTCGACTAATGCTTATACATTACATCAGTTGTTTACTTTGGAAGAAAATAAAACTCACTATGATTATCCTTAATAATTAGTTTATCTATAAACTATAACAATTAAATATATTATAATTAACTTCTTAAGGACTCACCACACGTGTTCAGCAAGTCGACTTACCAACTCTTCTTCTGGGAAAAAGACTCACACTAATCTAAGATTTAAAATAAATTAAATATAGTGTTTACCTTATTAATCAGAATGACTTCAACATGTCGACACGTTTCATGATCTGAATGAGATGCAATTTCTCACATGCGAATTCGTAGGCTGAGGATTTTCTTTTCTCGTGAATTTTGAAACTCTCTCACTCCTTCTGCTGTTTCAGGTCTTATGTCTCATGCTGGCTGATGAACAAACAGGCCATGTCGCTTTGCGTGCTGCTATTTATACGGTGCATATTCCGGTTCACATTTTTCATTGCCAATGGGTATATTAAATCTTAGATCGTACAAGTGTGGAACAAACGATCCTGTCGCAGTGTTCAGGCTTTAATTGTCGATGGGAAATTACAGCATGTTACGTTTGTGAAAATAAAGTATATCACAATAGGGTCAGTCAAGCCAGAGCAGGGCATAGTAGATAGAGTGATAAAGTAGAGTTAGTCACTGAGCTGAGACTAGGTTATTTGAATTTAGCTTCTGAGAAGCTTTTTGTCCAGGCTGCGGTATAAACGTTATTTGGACTCTCTTCCTTCATGGATTTTCACCAGAAACCAGCGATAGAACTTAGGGAATTTTTAACCGCTGTAGCTGTACCATCACGGGTCAGATGCTCACAACTTGACCTGTTACGGGCGCAGTCATCAGCAGTCTCATTATGTTGAGTCATCTAGGCAATGCCCAGTCACGTAAGCAACATTAAAACAAACAAAAGTAGATGAGTATATTTTGATTAAAGGCGACCTTTGACACTGGTCATACCCAGTTATACTGCTGCAATACAGCTATACACTGATGCAGGTGTGAAGTAAAGTTGGTCACGCGACATTTATTAAGAAGGACTTATACACTGTTATAGACGTTGGGTCAACCGTAGGTTGATTTTAAAGCTGCTGAATTTTTAGTAATGTGTCATTGCATTCTGAACGAGAAGTCAACGTTGAAGACCAACTCAATGCCAGGGTAGGAGTGGAGCCGCCTACGTAGAAATTAGCAAACCGGAAGTTTAAAAACAAACATTCTTATCCACATCGACTTCTGGGGGTATACTACTAGGTCCATTATTTTTCGACCATTGGCTATTTGGTGGGTATTTGATGGGTAATTTGATAAGTGTATGGCCGACCGCATTTAACTTCCTTTAAAGGTTTCTCATCATTATCAGCTTTCATTAGCTTGTCCTGTGAAGAATTTGTTCCCACTATAGTATTTCTCTCTCTATTATAAGCCTGATGTCCTGCCTCTATTTCTGTCATGTGCAATTATCTACACATTTTCAGTAGCTTTACCAAGTGGTCTTCCTCCAAGCCGCTTCCCTGGTAAGCATCCATCTAGTAGCTACAATTATGAGGCTAGTACAAAAGACAGATCCCTACCTCTAGGGAATAGAACTCAGGACCACCGACTCAATAGGTGAGTAAGCAGAAACTCTCACATGCCTGAAAGCGCATGGAACATATGGTGCTAGACCTATCGGCACTGGTGTGGTGTTTCTAGTATCACATCACCCCCCCCCCTCCCCTTATTTCCTAAGTCTTCTCTGGTCCCCATTTAAAGCTGCATCGATCTGGAAGTACAGGCCAGTTAAAAACGTTTACCCAATGTAGACTCGAAACCATGACCACCGTGTCGGCAGGCAAGTGTCTAACCACTACTCTCCCTTCCCCTCAGCTGCTAAATAAATGAAAAACTGATTTTTAAGTCAATGATAGTATCCCCGGTACTGTATCGCCACAAGTGAAACTTGTTTTCGCTCACGTACTCAGGTAAACTGACTTGTTACGACATTACAGGTGGGATGAGAGGCTAAAAGATAAAAAATAAAACACTTGCATCTTGCGCTGGAAGTTCTTCTTAGGCATAGCGTTGTTAGTTCAATGTCAAGGCAATCATGTATTGCAGGCAAACTTCAAAACATAAATCTAAAAGTCTGGAGATTGCAGATGATAAAGTGAATGTTCGGGAATGCCAGTAGGAGTTTCCAGTTTCATCGTCTTTGAAACGGTATACTTTTATATACATTGAATTTTTACTTGAATTAAAAGAGATAAATGTATTTACAAAAACTGCAAAAGGGAGGTATTGGGAATCAAAGCAGAACGCAAGTATGTAAGTACTTTCTCTTTTTTTCCCACAGCATGCATATTTTTGTACAGTTTTATGTATATATTTCCCCCCTTAATATATAGCTAGTTCATCGTTGTATCTTCGTGAACATCAATGTAATTTAATGGTTTAACGATTGATAAAGTTCAGCTTCAAAACCCCATCATTCATGCATACTTAATATATTACGTGTTAGATATTCGTGCTCAAACGATTTCAGTGAAGTATTTTCTCAGATGATATTATTTTGCTGTTCATTGGTAATGTAACACGTTTCTGCATGGAAGAGCGAGGGCACACCCAGAAATTGCCATGGTGTATTTGTCTTCAGCTGCCCGCTATATTTGAATAACGAAGACACAAACAATAGATTGCACGATTTATTGCCTGGCATATTTCGCTGCTCCTCGCTAGGTACATTTTGCAGAATTCACACAACAGACGATAGTTTGGTACATTGTGCTTCAAAGGGCATAATAACTACAACCCATGGAGGTAGCGAAAGTGGATGATAAGGCCAATTCGCACTGTAAATGTTCGTCCACCACCATGCACCATCTTAAGTCTGTCACACGAATTGTTTGCTCTATCTGCAATCATTTTCTCCTTTGTCTTCATTCCATTTCTGATAGTTGCCCTCTATGCAACACACTCAGCGGCGACTTGTTCAAAATGTACATTATCAATGAATGTTTCAATCATCTCCCGCTTACACACAACTTTGTATCGTAATAGAGGCCGACCCTGAAATCTCCTATCCATCTGTATTTCACCAAAAAAAGATGTCCTTTGGTATTCTACCATCATCCATCCTCCTAGCGTGTCCATCTAAGTCTACAAAGACTGAGCATGAAACACCCCGTCACACAGCCTAATCTTTCCAATACTTCAGTAATTGTGATTCTGTCTTGCCACTTAATACCAAGTATTCTTCGCAGACACCGCATATGAAAGCCGTTTAAACGTTTCTCTTGGTGTGAGTAAGTTGACCAGGTTTCACCGCCATTAAGATGAGTACTAAGGACATAGGCTTGGTAGACAAGGACTTTTGTTTTAGCAATAAGTTTTCTGTTTTCTTAGACTTTTTTTTTTGTTAAAATGTTCATTGTTGTTGCTGCCTTACCAATCCTGATGTTAATTTCCTGATCTTGGGATAATTTGCTATGTACCACAGATCCTAGATATGTAAAATTATCTATTATCTCCAGTTCGGCGTCGTCAATAAAGATTGATAGTACCCCATGTGGACCATGTAACATAATATGTATTGTCTTTTTGTTAATTGTTATACCAAATTCAGAACAAGCACTGGAGAATGCAGATAGTAGTCGCTGTAATTCTTCCTCAGAGTGGGTCGTAACTGCAGTATCATTGGCAAAAAGAAACTCTCTGATCAGTCCCCTCCTAATTTTGGTCTTGGCCTTCAATCTCTGAGCATTATAGAGGCCTCTATCTGAGCGTGAGTGAATGTATATACCACTATCCTGATCACGAAAGGCATATTTCAGTAGAATTGAAAAGTAGATTCCTAAGAGGGTGGGGGATAATACACAACCTTGCTTAACTCCACTCTTGATTTCGAACTCTTCTGAAGTTGCACCATCGAACTTGATTATACCCTTCATGCCTGTGTGGAACGATTCCACAATAGACAGAAGAGTTGGTGGGGCAGCCAATCTTCTTTCAGGGATTGACAGGATACTGATAGTGCAGATAATGCCCTTGCCTATAGGAAAACAAAGGACGCAAATGAGCAAGAGTTGCTGGTGACAATAAACAAAGGAATTAACAGGTGTAAATAGATAGGTGGTGTCGTCAACCCCGATAAAAACGTCTCTGTTATGGTGCTCTCTGTACAATAAGGCCTAACATCGCAGATTCCACAATAAACATCAGACATGTTAACAGAGAGAGTAGTCTGAGCTACCTGGGAATCATCTCTGACAGAGTTCTGTATTTTAGGGATCACCTTTAATGAGTTGCTATAAGATCTAAGAAGGGACTTGGTGCACTGAAGATTATGGCAGCAACTGACATGGAGCAAGGAATGTTGTTCAAAGTCTATAAACATTTTTATCTCAATAACTGTTGTTTGCTGTTTCTAAAGAATCAGCTAGTGAAACTAGAGCACATACAGAATGAAACTATGGGCGTGATCACGGATTAGGATGCGCAAGGAACACGCCGACAGTGTGTATGCGATATATAATAACCTTGCCAACGATTGCTAACAGCTGGTTATGACAAAACGACTCTCTCTGGTTCATGCACGTAAAATATGTCTGTGATGTCTATGTTAAATATTGTAATTATCTCTAGTGTCACATGACAAAACGTCTTTCTCTTATCCCAAACATATATATCTGTGTTAAACTTGTAACAATCTCTGGCGACATATAACAAAACGACTTTCTCTGATCCCACACGTATTATATATCTGTGTTAAACTTGCAGCAGTCTATGGTAACATATAACAAAGCGGCTCTCTGTTATCCCACACATGGTACATGTATGTGGCTATCCGCGATGAAGCTGCACCCATTTTGATAAAAACCCGGACACACTCACTTCTACAACGTGTAATCGACTACTCCTGATGATCATCTCTGAAAAGAAGAATAATGTTGTTTGATGAAACGAAGTACCAGGAGAAACAGCAGATGGCCCACATATTGTGCTATTATATTTCAACAGTAAATAGATTAGATAACGGCATAACTCCGGAAATAATAATTCTCCTTTGATTTTATAAACAACATGGATGAAAATTACCGAAAGCTGTTATGTAACACCCCCCCCCCCCCCTCCCCCTCAAAAAAAAAAAAAAGAAGAAACTTCCTTATCTGGAGCCTGTTGTGAGTATGAGAAGTGGTAGGACCAGCACATGTAGGTACGATTGCACGGAGGTATATGTGGCCTGTCCTTCGCTGTTTTACACAATTACATCTGACGCTCATCTTTGGTCATAGAAGATTGGTTTATTCAAGTTGCAGAAGTGATAGCAGAAGACCTGCATATGGTGTTATTATATATAAATAGTAAATAAATTAAATCACTGTTTTCATAAACCTGGAAATAACTTATAATATTACTCCTTTGATTTTATGAACAACACAAATGAAAATTACCAACAGCTGTTATTTAAAAACAACACAAAACAAGTCTCGTATCAGGAGCCGGTAGTGGGTATGTGAAGTCTCAGGACCATCACATTTTGTGGACCTGAGGGCACGGAGGACAAGGTAACCAGACTTATCTACTGTGTGGGGGTGGGGGGATGAGTGGTCTCGAGGTATGGTGTCCGCCTCGAGTGCTGGAGGTCCCGAGTTCAAGTCCTGGTGAGGGCCGACAATTTTTCACGTGGACTTCTTCTAGTAACAAAAATGCCCCTGATCTCTGGGTAGTGAGATCGGACTTTAACCAAATAAATGTCGCTTAGAAGTCGACAGTGTCGACTTCATTGCACCGGGTTTTTATCCCATATGGCTCAGTCTCTTTCGGCAGCGCTGGCTGTCGATAGCGTCACACAAAGCACGAACTCGGCAGATCCAGCGACGACCCCCAGGAGTCTCCGAAAAAATGCACTCGTGAACAGAAAGACACGGCTCGGAATCGAACTCACAACCTTCTGAGTCCGAGGCAGATGGCTTGACCACTTCGCCACGGAGACTCCCTGAGTGAGATCGGACGCCCGTGTGTATTGTTGCGCACGTAAAAAATACCTTGGCAGTTGGAAATCGACAATAAGTAGCCTAACGACGCTGTCCAGGCAAAATTTAGAGTTAAATATCTACCCAAAGTATTTCAGTAACCTGGTCGGTGCTACGGATTTCGTGCACTGTGCTGAGATTCTCTGAATTTAGGACTGAGTTAAACGTAGAATGGAGCACTTATGGGTTACACCCGTGTGCCGTGATGTTGATCCGTCGACTAAACTAAACTAAAACTAAACTAATCTGCTTTAGCCAACTTCTAGCGCTGGCATTGACAGAACCTCTGACGCCGCTCGTGAAATTGTCAGGGCAAAGGCTTTACCGTTAAACCCAACGGTCCTCTACTTCTGAGTTACGGGTGTGAAAACTTCATCCGACACCCATCTCGTCTATGATGATGAATGGTGATTTTAGACGAATATTCTAGAAGTAACAACAGATGGTCTGCATATTGTGTTGTTAAAGTGCAGTTAATAAATACATTAGAAAATGGTTTTCACTACACCCGAAGACATCTAATAGTACCAGGGAGTAACGTTTTATGTATTGCCTTTTATTTTATGAGCAATACAGATGAAAATTTCCGAACACTGGCATAATTATATAAATATTCAAACAAATTACCCTTTAATTTCTTTCTTTCTAAACACTTTAAATCCTTCTCCTCCTCCTTCGAATGCCTTTAAGACTATAGTTGAGTAAAGGATCACAGTCGTGCATGTCAAGCCAGTTGTAGTCCTGTCATGATTAGTTGAAAGCTAGCCGCATTTTTGTGTGTATTTATTTGGTCTGAAGTACCGTTACTCCATCTTGAGTCTCAGACCAGCCTCGGTCGAATTGTAGGAGAGTATGAGGCCAGTAAAAGTAAGTTAAGATCTCTATGGTTCCGTCGCACTGCTACTGAGTGAGTGCGTGGCGCGACTCTGTGAGCTGTGATATTCACGTGGAATGCTTCTACCTGTCCACTTTTGTTTGTACAGTGACCTGCATGTTAGGAACAATGACAATGGCTACCGGCTGTTGCTGAATTGACTGATTTGCCTTTTCGGTTCACGCGTGTATTCTTCAGGAGACTCCTGGGAGTCGGCGCTGGATCTACGGAGTTCGTGCTTAATGCGACTCTTTCGGCGGGTCACCCTGCGGATAGAGACAGAGCCATGTGAGAAAACCCGGGTCAATGAGGTCTTTCTGGTGACTGCCGATTCCATCGATGATGAACTGTGGTTTTCGTGGAGGACTTTTGCGTTGGAATTCTGGCGGTGGCATTATGCACAGTGTACCTGAGCGGGCTGTTGGATTGCCGAGACTCCTGTCTGTTCCACTTTTCACATTGGACAGTGGGGAGCAATTTATGTGATAATCACTGGCACAGGAACGGGGCATAATGCGGACCCGATGCCGTAAAGTTGAAACCTCGACTAACTAACTAACTAACTAACTACCTACCTACCTACCTACCTAACTAGCTAGCTAGCTAGCCAGCTAATTAACTAATTAACTAACTAACTAACTAAGGTCTCTTTTACACGCAGTGGCATACGGTTTTTATAGGTCAATGGGCACTCCAAGTGATCAGTATTACACCGGCCGTCTTTACTTCGCAAGACATTTCCTAGTACCAATTTTGGATTGGGTTGACCTGGGAGCGTAGGTCAATTTTTAAAATTCTAATCAGCCCCGGTTCGATTTGAACCCATGACCACTGGGCCGGCTGTCGAGTGTCTAGCCACTCGCTACCGCGGCTCCCGTGAGCGGGAAGTGGTACTTGTTATTCATGGGCTGGTTATTTCTCATCTTATTTCAGACAGGAAATGTATTTCTCTGTGCATTTGATGTATTTTCGTTACCTTGACATTGCATTCCATACTCATGAGATATTCATATGTGCAGATTTCCCAGCTTCTTCTGATTCTTCTTCCCTTCTTCCATTTAACTCAATTAAGTGTTTTTATGTGGGTGTTAGGAAGGGGTGGGGAGGCTGATGTAAGAGTGGTTAGTGCGCTCTATCTAATACGCTTCATAAGTTGGCTTTCATGTTTCTATAGTTGTTCTTAATAGCGTCACTTCATCTGTTACGTTACCTACACCTTGCCCTATATCCATTCTGTTACGTTACCTACACCTTGCTCTGTATCCATTCTGTTACGTAACCTACACCTTGCTCTGTATCCATCATATGTCTTCAATGTGGCTCTTAATGGTAGATGGTATGAAGACTTCTCGTGAGGTGGGCCAACAATTTAATCTGTTGTTCTTTAATTAACTGCATGATTGGTTTCGGAGCTAATCTTCTTCGAATTTCCTAATTCCTAATTCTGTCTCTCAAAGTTACATCTGCAGCTCTAGTTAACATTTCGTCTCTCTTGCTTTTAATTTGCGCTGGTTACTTGCAGTAGGCGTCCATCTTTAGCAGTGCTTACATAACGTCGGCCAAAAATAGATCTTATGAGATTTTCTTTAGTAGTTATAAGTATCTGTTATGAGTCAGAAGTGGCGCTAGTTCTTCCAGTACTTGATTTGCTTCTGCACACAATATATTGATTTCTCTATTAATTTTCCCATCTGAAGTGACAATTGACCCTAGATATTTAAAATCACTTGTTTGCTTGAGCTTGGATTCTTAGTTCTTCGATTTTATTGACAGAGTTTCATGACTGCTTCCGTCATATCTTATTTGTACAAAACAGGTATCATTACGATATCTGCAGCACTAAAAGCAGAAGTAAATGTAGGCATGCATGTACATGTGTGTATGTACGCTTGCGATTTATAATGATGTATCTGCCAAATGGCGTAGGCTTGCATGTCTCTCCACATATCTCTATTCTTCGTGTTCTAGAGCAACTTCGCTGAAGATATTCCTCCATGCTACCGTTTTAGTCATAATTTCTTATCATTTCTTTTGGTCTCACTTTGACTCCTCCCTCGTTCCAGTAGTAACGATGTTTTCCACTGTCTCTCTTCACATTACATGGTCAAAGAATCATGTGGATATCTTTCTCAAAGTTTATATAATAGTGTAGCTTCAGTTGCCTCTTTCAGGCACTCGTTGTCAGTTACTCCCGCAGTTCAAGAATGTATTCACTACATTCGCCTTATGTATGTGTGTGTGTGTGTGTGTGTGTGTGTGTGTTTGTGTGTTATATATTCTATATATATTATATATATATATATATATATATATATATATATATATATATATATATATATATATATATATATATATATATATAATTAACAAAACTCCTTTAAAAACCGTGATACTATTGAGTATATGGTGCTATACTTCTAGACGAATTCCCACTCAATTGGTGGCATGGTTAATATTACACCAGCAAGCTTTACATTTCCTAATGTGAATGTACACTGGGTCGACCTGGCAATCGAAGCCAGTAACAAACAAAACATATAATCTCGTATCATCGCAAACACATCATCACAGGGTGCTTGTTTGTGTCCGAGTGTAATGTAACTTTAATCCAATGTAAAACCCTCACGTGTGGACACAGAACGACTCAGTGTAACTCTATCTATGCGATACTTACAATGTCCGCTTCTAACTGGTGCAGAAGTGATACCGTTCATTGCTTGCTTGCTTGCTTGTGTTCGCTGGCTGTGATCTCCAGCGTGAAGTCCTGTATGTCGGATGAAGACATCCTGTTGATGTGGACTGTATTCATGTTTTCTAAACAGGAATTTTATTGCATACTTTTCCCAAAACCACAGAGGACAAACGTGGACATTGCATACGTAATTCCCTTCCGTTGGAAATGGACACAGTTAGGCCATGAAGGAAGCTGGTCAGATGACATTTTCCAATTAGAAAATCAAAACACAAACAGATATGTGATAGTATGAGTTGCTCTAGTATATATGCATGTATATCCTTACTGGTGGGATGGTCTGAGATTCTCTTTATGTAATATATTGGACGCACGGCGTCAGTTATGGAGATATCCATGAGAATGAAAATGAATCTGTACAAAAAGTAAAATAAAACTGTCCGAGGCAATGCTTGTTTGAAAGTAATGGCATTTTGACATTAAGTATCAAACAAGTAATAAGTGCCTTATTTCAATTGTTATTTGTGGGTTCTCGGTGTGTCACAGACATGCTTGCATTCAGACTGAATAAAGAACAACACTATTGGTCCTAATCTCTATCACGATTGTTATAATTGGAACAAACACAATTCTATCGAACATTGTCATCATGACTGTGACTTGAAACACTATCATACGAATATAGGGTACTTGAACACTTTGGAAGCCGTAGTGACTAGACGCCGCCTGCCGGCCCTAAGGTCATGTGTTCGAATGTTTAAAATGACCATGCGCTCTCATTTCAGTTCAGTCTAACAAGGGTACAAGGAATATGTGGGGAAGTAAAGGCGGCTGGCTAGATACTGACTACATCAATCTGCGAGTGTCGACTGGTCTATACAAATAATGTCTGGCGCCAAATGTGTAATTCTCGCCAAGCTGTGTAAACGCGTCCTTTACATTCACTTAGCACACAGTTTGGCTTTGTTATTCTCTCTTTCTTAATCGCTTCAGACACAAAATTCTATTACTAATTGTGCACACAATTCACACAACTCTCTGTCACTTAATGTGGGCAAACTTAAGTTACACCTCTCTGTCACTCAATGTATACAAACTTTACACACAACCTTCTTTCAATCAGTATACACAAACTTCACACACAACTCTCTGTCACTAAATGTGTATATACTTCATACACAGTTCTATACCTTACTAAAATACCTTGCTAAATGCTGCAACAGACACAGTCGGCTACGTACAAAGACAGAAGAAGAAGTGGCTAAGCGATAACACCTGGACGAAGATACAAGAAAGAAAACAAGCAAAACTAACACGTATTTCTGCAAAAGACACACCTACATATGAAACCCATAAGCAAAAATAGTCTATGTTGGATAAAGAGGTGAAATCAAGCGCACGAAAAGACAAACAGAACTTTATTCACAGCCTGGCCTCCGACGCCGAAGCAGCTGTCAGAACTGGAAACAACAGAGCCGTATTCCATATCATGAAGCAACTATGCAATCACTCACCTACACCAAATATACCCATCAAATACAAACAAGGTAATCAATTGTTATCCGATGACCTTCAAAAGCAACGATGGGCAGAACATTTCAAAGAAATATTAAATAGACCGCAGCCTGACACTGTTCCAAACCTGGATGGAGAAATTACTATTCCCCCACTAGATGCCTCCTGCGAGTCATTCACCATGGAAGAGATTAAAGCAGCCATCAAAAAATTGAAGAACAACAAAGCTGTTGGTGAAGATGAAATCTCAGGAGAAATGCTCAAAGCAGCAGATGAGAACACCTTACAACGTTTGTTACAGCTGATCAATGAAATCTGGCAAAGTGAATCCCCACCACAACAGTGGAAAGATGGTGTAATTTTCAAACTGCCTAAAAAGGGCGATATGTCTGATTGCAATAACTGGCGTGGTATCACTCTATTATCAGTACCAGGAAAACTTTTTTGTAGCATGTTACTTGAGAGATTGAAAAAGGCGATAGATGAAAGGCTCAGAGAAGAACAAGCAGGCTTCAGACCAAAACGGTCATGCATAGACCACATTTTCACCCTCAGAATAATCATTGAAGACTCCGTTGAATTCCAGTCGAAATTAATCACCAACTTTGTCGACTTTCAAAAAGACTTCGACAGTATCCACCGTCCTTCACTTTGGAATCTACTTAACATCTATGGTTTTCCTACCAAATATACCAACGTCATAAAATCTTTCTACAAAGAGACACGTTGCTGCGTAAGAACAGAAACAGGCAACTCTGACTGGTTCTCAGTCGAAACAGCAGTGAAACAGGGTTGTGTCTTATCACCGATGCTTTTTGGAATAGCTATCGATTGGGTCATGCGCAAATGCACAAACAACACAAATATGGGTATCCATTGGGTTGACAAAATTCTAGAAGACCTGGACTTTGCCGACGACATAGTGCTTTTGAGTTCAACACACCCGGATGCCCAAGAGAAAATAAACCACCTCCAAAATATTTCAGGGCAAATTGGTCTCCAAATTAACACCACAAAAACAAAGACTATTGATCTTACCAACAGTTCAGATGACACCAAATTGAACAGCTACGTTCTTGAAAAAGTCAACAGCTTCACATACTTAGGAAGCAAAATGACATCTACAGGGGACTCAACACCAGAAATATCATTTAGAATCGCACTGGCATCTAGTGCCTTCAATAAACTGTCAAACATCTGGAAGTCAAAGACACTCAGCAAACACACAAAACTTAAAGTCTTCAACTCTTGTGTGATTCCAGTGTTAACGTATGGATGTGAAAGTTGGAAATCAACGGTAGCTTTAGATAAAAAAATTAGACAATTTTGAGAACAAATGTCTTAGAAGACTTCTAAACATCCACCGGACAGACTTCAGAACCAATTCGCAAATAAGACAAGAGACTAAGCAAGATACAGTATCCAATTTCATAAGAAGACGCCGTTGGAACTACATCGGCCATGTACTCAGAATGGACAAGACAAGACTCCCCCACCAAGCCCTAATATGGTCACCGGTAGGGAAAAGAAAACGGGGAAGACCAAGAGAGACCCTGCGTAGAACCATCATTAGAGAAGGCTCATTCAATGGCCAAGTAAATATCCAAGATCTACAACAGGTAGCAGCGAACCGCCAGGCATGGAGAGACAGGACTTCTGACCTATGCGCCGCCTTAGGCTCAATAGGAAAGACTAACTAACTAACAGTTCTATGTCAATCAATGTGCAACAAACATAACACACAAATCTATGTCACATAATGTGCAACAAACATCACACTCAAACCTCTGTCACTAAATGTGTACATACTTCATACACAGTTCTGTGTCAATCAATGTGGAACAAATTTCACACACAACTCTCTGTCACTAAATGCTCACAAACATCACACACAACTCTCTGTCACTCAATGTGTACAACCTTCACACACAACTCTCTGTCACACAATGTGCGCAAACTTCACACACAGTTAACTGTCAGTCACCGTTCCCACGCTTCTGTCAAAGTGTACCGTCACTAACTTTTAATCACTCTTCACACACACATGACCGCCACTCACTGTCCGCATTCTCCATACAGAACTCAACGCCGTTTATCGTCTTCACGCTTCAGACAATACCCACTCTCGGTGCCGTTCACTTTCATCTCTCATCAGGCACACAGCTTTGCATGTCTTTGACAGCACACGGCACAAATTCATTGCCACTCATTGTCCGTACGCTTTACAAAACTTTCATTGTCAGCCATTGTCCACAATCTTAATTTAAAACTCACTCTCATTCATCTTTGCCTGCTTCTCACAAAACTCACTGTCATTCACTATCCGCATACTTTACACGAAACTCAATGTCATTCATGTCCGCCTGCTTCGCATAAAACTCGCTGTCATTCATTATGCGCATGCTACACACAAAACTCAAAGTTATTCATGTCCACCTGCTTGACATAAAACTGTCATTAATGTCGTCAACAAAACTCATGAATTAGTGAAGATCCCTTGAGTAATCTCACACTAGCGTATACGATGTCAGATGATTGACAGGGATCCTCAATCTGTCACACATAGAACTAATGACAAATAGTCCAGCCAGTCACGATATCAGATACACAACCATCTAACCATTTACAGCAGAGGTTCCACATCTGTCGGTCGTTATACATCTTGAGGTGGAAGTTGAACATGAGGTGCGAATGTAACTGAAACAGCAAAGCTTACTACAGTGATGCTGGATTTTAAGCATTGATAAGGGGTGGAATAAATGTATATTGGTTGAGACTATTTTGATAAATATACAGGAAATGTAAGTATATTAACGAATGCCGTTTAAGTTCTCATCTCATGTATTGTCGATATCTTCGTGTAACCTGTTTACTGACTTACATATTATGTCATTCGTTTTCCCGTTATAAACGGGCGTCGTAGCTATGTTGATGTGGAAATGCGCTGATAATGCCAATACCACAGTCTGGTGAAGGTGAGGGAAAGATTGACCTTCTATTTCTCCGTGCATTCAGGTTACAATATGTGATGGCCCTATCGCATTTTAGACTCATGACACGAATTTGCTTCGAAACATGTTTGTTCCTTTATGGAGCTACACTAAGTTTTAGATTCCTTAGCCACGGATGACCATACAGTCGGCCTCTGCTGTGGTACTAAATTAACATTAGAGAAGCTACTCATATTAGAAAATTGGGATTATGTATAAGGTACGATAGATTTGAAAGGCAACGAACATCTGCCACATCATCCACTGGAAATAAAAGTACTGTGTCTACACCAAATGTCTCAGTGGTTTACAAAGAACAATAGTTGATTCAACAGAAATTGAATTTTCAGATGTACACAATTTAAAATTACATACACGTTTCACACAACACTCAATTATTGTCCGCACGCTTCATGATTCTTCGAGGAAGGGGAACGGATCGGCCCGCACGGATATGGACATTGGTCATTGAAGACCTTTTGGGCATGAAAAGGCATGGGGTAGAGGAACTGAGAAAGGATATTCTTTTCGACGGCCCGTGATGAAAGTGTTCTGCAAAGGGTCTTCTGCATAGTCAACTGAGTCTTACACTTCCAAGCAGGCGTATGTTTGAGTCATAGATATAGAAGTATAGGTGTATATTAGAGTCACGTGTATAGACTTTTGACCGAGAAACGTGCATTAATGTAAGGCATTTTGCGGGTTGATGCCATGTTCGTTCGTATGGCTGCTCCCTGTAAATATGGCATTGACACCATTCTGCCGACATAGCTTTCTTCGACACCGCTTTCTTTGGATCCACTTTTCCTTCCCTCTTCGATACGTGTCTGTGAGTGAGGTTGCAGTGTTAAAGTTTGTGCCAAAAACGCCGCCTTGAAGTGTATTATGATCTTGATCATACAAGTATATGGTATATATTTATATGTATATGTATATTGTATATTCATTCATTCATTCATTCATTCATTCAGTAGCATGTCCTTTGCAGAACCTCGCTTCCATAACAACCTTCCGGAAAACCTCTTGATCATAAGCAAGATGTCCCGCGTCCGATACACACATCTGGAGATCATCCGCCACATTCTGCACCCATCTTCTCTTTGGCCTTCCTCTTCCTCTCGTCCCAGGCATATACCCTTCCATTATTGTTCTCTCCAAACTTTCATGACGTTTCAAGTGACCAAAATATTTAAATTTTCTTTGTTTTATCATCTTTAATAGCCAACCTTCTTCAATATTCAGCTCTTGAAATATAGATGCATTTGTTCTTTTCTTTACTCAAGATATTCTTAGAACTCGTCTATAACATTTATATTCAAAGGCGTTTATGCGCTGTTCAGCTTGTTTAGTAAGTGTCCATGTCTCACAGGCGTATGTTGCAATGAGAAAGATGCATGCTTTTAAAAATCTAATTTTTGTAGATCTGTCTGTCCCACTCCATAATTTATCCAGTTGTTTTAGTCTTTGAAGAGTAATTGATAGTCGTCGTTTAATTTCTTTCATTGTGTTACCGTTGTAGGTAATCAGTGATCCAAGATATTCAAAATTGTCCACCACCTCCAATTTTTCTCATTAACATATATTTCTTTCTTCATAGTGGTTTTATCTGTATGCATTATGTTTGTTTTTGCTATGTTAAGATATAAGTTGTGATTTTCACTATTCAATTGGGTTGAGGCTATTAGGTTTTCTATACCAGTCTGTGTTGTGGATAGCAATACTGTATCCTCAGCATATCGAATCTCTGGTATGTCATGACCACCGATATTTAGGGCATCATATAGTTCCCTGTTTATATCATCTCTTACATTTTTTATTATATTTTCGGCGTACATGTTAAACAAATAGGAGGACAGCACACAGCCCTGACGGACTCCTTGCTTGATGTCAAACCAATCTGATGTCTCGCCGTCTATTCTAACCGCTGCTTGTTGGTCTAGATGGAGCATTCTTATGAGTTGTATTACATGTGGTGGAAAGCCCATATTCCTCATGATTTCTCAAAGTTGCTGATGTTTTACACAGTCAAATGCCTTTGAATAATCCACAAAACACGAGCATAGGTTTACATTAAATTCTCTTCACTTCTCTATTATTAAACGCATATTGAGAATGTGATCTCTTGTTCCTCTTCCTTGTCTAAATCCAACTTGAACCACGTTAATTTCTTCCTCCATTTTCTTACGAAGTCTTCCCATTATGATATTTAGTAGAATTTTACTTGCATGACTGATCAGGGCGACAGTTCTATAGTTGGTGCATAATTTCAGGTTGCCCTTTTTTGGTATTGGAATGAAGATAGTTCTTTTCCAATCGTTTGGCCATATACCATATTTCCATATCTTTTTTACATAATGCGTGACAGATTTGTATGCTTTCTTCTCCTCCCGCTTTAATTAGCTCAGTGACATTCAGCTTGTATCTCATCACATCCAGGTGATTTACCATTCTTCAGGTTCTTTATTGCCCATGCAATGTCATCTAATGATATTGTATATGGTTAACTGTAATAGTCCAGAGCGACGCGCCACACATGATTGGCTCTTCCCTGTTTGCCCCAAACATGGCGTTAAAAATCTTCTTACGTTTTACATTTAATCAGATTAGACTAAATAGATCTGAATACATCAGTAAACACTTCGACTGTCTGTATTTTCTGACAACATACTACTAACAAGTTTCTTTTTTTCCCCCTCGAAACCTAGCACTGAAAGAGTTACCTGCCCTTAATACAAGCAGTCTCACTTTGTGTAACTGAATGCAAGTTTAGCACTTTTGTTTTGTTTTGCACTCCATTTATTGAAAATAATTCTTTGAATGTTGGTTACTGCTTATATCACTTTGCATGGTTAGAATTTCAAGAATATTCTAAATATGGAAGAAAATTAGTATAGTGGTAGTCCTACAAAGAAAGACAGACTGCTGGCTTGGATTACAGTATCATCATCTATCGCCGTATCCTCGGTGATGATTGGCAGTCATGTATGTCCAACAGTTGTTGTCTAGAGTCCTGGTTGCGAATTGTATTAGTCTGTATATATACTTCATGCCACCAGTCTCGTGTGCCTTCAGTTGTCTCGTGATGTGGTCGTTGCTAGTATTAACGTCATAATCGATGTATGAATGAAATAATGTATGAGATCAGAGAGATAAGAAGGACAGAATATCAGACATGCCAGCCACCTAATTCTTAATCCCTTGAAGATAGAATTCATTTGTTCGTTCGTTCGATCGTTCGCCCCCCCCCCCCACCCCCCATTACGGTGTTCTAAACACTGATGTATCATTGTACGTGTCTAAATTATTTCTTTGTCTAATTTGCGTGTATTTGAACACTTCGCCCTGTTCTTAGTGAGTTATGAATGGGCTTCCTAATATGACAAATCAGCATCTGTGGCTCTGGGGTTAGTGAAAGGCAGTTTCACAATTCCTGACATACCTAGTCCAGGGTTCGATCGGATTTCGAAGCAGATCGTGTTGCGTGATTTCAATGGTTTGAGGCGTTGGTCATTCTAAAAGCAATGACAAACTACAGAACGTAAAATAATTTAATAAATCACAAATTGCCAAACAATTATGGGGTTGATTTCCTGTGCAGGAAATGCAATCAATTTTTTGTGACAATTGTTCTTGCAAAAGCCATAACTTATCATTCTTCGCAGTATAACACAAGAAAAGTAAACAAGGACAGATATATAATATGGAAGAGAAAAACAGAAATCGAATTAGAAGTTAGCCCGGAGGCAATTACTCTCTTGTCAATTACGAATCCCTTAACCTTTTCGACTCAAATGACAGGAAGTGAACATCTGCCTACTGCAGCCACATCGTAAATGCCAGGGCGTTTTACGACTATAGATACCCGTGATTACCTTTAGGCAGGTTTATCTACCAGAACTTGCCATGCTTGGTTTATATCCCCCAGTAATCGACTCCTGAGTTCAGAGTTCATCAACCTCCGTTTCATGAGGGGGGAAAAACACAAGATAAAGTTCATGTTATAGAAGATGCCGTTAGTAGTTAATAATAAACGATTACCCTTTAATATCACATGATAAAGTTAATATTATAGAAGATGCCATTAGTGGTTAATAGTAAACAATTACCAGTTAATATATCGTGTTACTAGTAAACAATTACCAGTTAATATATCGTGTTAATAGTAAACAATTGTTTTGCATATCCTTTATAGGACATCGCTGTGAACATCAGCATCTTTCAGCTGATTGTTAATTTCTTGGCAAGATTACGCTCAGTAGTTTGCCATTGTTTCTGAGCGGCCGGCTCATATACCCCGTAAGTTACCGACGCGATTCGAACCACTGCTGATTCTCACCGTTACTTACGAGAGTATACGAGATTACGAGAAAAGTCGCTAACCTCTAGGCCAGGAAACCGGCAGTAAACAATTACCAGTTAATATATCGTATTAATAGTAACCAACACAGAACTGATGTCGTTAGCCGCTGCACGCTGCGGGATGTGCTGAGGAGGGGATCCGAGCACTTATGGACTGAGTGGTTCGATGTGCAATGAGGATGATCTGTCAACTAACTAACTAACTAACTAACTAACTAACTAACTAACTAACTAACTAACTAGTAAACAATTACCAGTTAATATATTGTGTTAATAGTAAACAATTATCAGTTAATATATAGTGTTAGCGCTTAAGTTTCCTGTGCTCTATCTGAGGGGAAGTGGCTTCGTTGCACATAGAGGTCAGTTTTACTGACATTTGACTTCTCATGCAGAAAGCAATGGCAAACTTCTGAACGTAACATTGCTTAGAACATCAGCCCGAGGTTACACAGCATCCCGCAAAAAACATGGGACATACAAAAAAAAATTAAATATTGAGCACAACCCACTACTGGCAACGCTGATCGTATTCTGGTATGAATCTAAGGCCTATCCACGTCTATGTGGAAGGATAGGCCTTAGGTTCATACCAGAATATGATCAGTGTTGCCAGTAGTGGGTTGTGCTCAATATTTAAATTTCAAATTCCGAAACAACCAAATAATCAATAAAAAAATAACTAATAGTTTATAATTAATAGTTAATATGTAATTATTCATAGTTCATAATTATTCACGGACAGTTGCAAGGTAATTATTAATAGTTAATAGTTAATAAGTAATAGTCAAAAGGCACTAATTAATAGTCTCATCGCATTTGATCGTATCTTGTTCCTCTTGTACCTTGCGGTGTCGAGGTGAAGTGTAAACAGCGGGACAGTGCCCATTTATGGGGTTCATGTATGGATATTCCCATGGATTCTGCTATTCCCTCTGTCCATCGATTACGTGGTCGGCCTCTTCCGCTGGATCCATCTGATCTGTACATCATTGATTGTTGTGATATACTGTTAGTTGGTAACCTAGTTACATGGCGAAACCATTTTACTTGATGCTTTCTAATAAAATCTAGCTCTGCTATAACCCCAACAATAGTCCTGGTTTCTTCATTTCTGATTTTTCTCTCTTCTTGATACATTGAGTATTCTTCTCAGGAATCTCATTTCTGTTTTTGTGATAGTTAATAATGATTAGGTAATATTTTAATCTTAAAAGCACCTATTCAACCGTGGACTTGGGCTTAGAAAATGTGATAGTCCTCACACACACACACACACACGCACACACACACACGCACACACACACACACACACACACACACAAGGGGCATTCCGAAAAGGGTGAAGATAAGTATACTTCGTGCATAGTGGTGACATGCTTCACTGATAAAATCAAAGACAGAAAGCATCAATTATATCTTTTTCCAGGAGATGATAATGGACTGAGAAACGATCTGGTGGACATATTGGCTGGATCTGCTCGCTAGGTTGGGTATTGATTGACGATAATGCAGATGTGGTCAGGGGACTTTTTTCGGATCATGCGAGTAATACCCATGGTTGCTTTGCGAGTATGGTGCGGTAGGGAGTGATCAGGGAATCTGGCCTACACTTAATACTCTGAGAAAAGGCTTGGCGGACACAAACTCATATTGCAGCTGATATTATTAGCATTGAAACTCTTCGCTAGATGTTGAAGATAGGGGCGGTGCATGTATGGAAGTGGCCTGCGTGCTGTGATGTCGGTATTTGACTAAACACAACTCTAATTCGGAAAATATGCCAGGGCATTGGTTATTTACAGCAAACCATTTACCAATTCTACACACAAGGGAAAATTGTTATAAAACCAAACGTAACATGAGACTTCCTATTTTCCCGCTCTTCTCTGAAAAGTATGAGCATCCGATCCATTACCCTGACATTAGCAGTGGATTCTACAATCAAATCCGATCATGTTGAAGAGGCATCCATTGTGATATTGGCCACATCAGCCCTGGATTACTGGTTGATCTATTAAAATATGGCGCTAGCACCATATCTGCAACACTCGTAAAGGCTTGTAACATGAGCCGTTTGTATGTTTTTGTTTGTTTGTTTGCTTGATTGTTTGTTACTTTATTATACAATTCTCGCCTTCTCTTTTCTTATTAGCTTCGAACCCGTTATTTCGAACCCGAACAAGAAGTATGGACGCCTATTTTCTAAACCATTCCAACAACCGGTTCCAAGTGATTTCTGTTTTGGCAAAGTAAATTTATGCTGCTATACCTGTATTACCGTCTCCAAAGTAAACTGAAAGGCACGTCACAATTCTGGAATGAAGGTGTTACGCATTATCATCTTCACCCTCAATAACCTGCGATGACATGACATACCTGCAGCCTTCTTCTTCTCTTTTCTCGTTCGCACTCAGACCTACAGCCTGGTTCTACCCCGGTGTTGTTCTACCCAATGCCGCCCCATTACAAAGACGATATCACACCTCAAGCTATCCTGTCTCACATCAATGCACCAGTGCTGAACTACATCCGCGCGGTATACATAACATCATGTGTATTCATGTTGAATATAGTTAAACCATAATAGCTGCACATGCAGTAGAAAATTATTCTGGGTAAATAAAGCACCTTGAAGTATACATTGCACTGATGCACGAATAGTGGATTCAATTCCTAGGGTTTTTATAATTAGGGAACAGAATAGGAAGTCCTGTTTGTACGCTGACTATGTTAAAAATAGATTAGCAATTGGTAATCATATGCGTAGTGACTCAAAACAATGAGGAGGTTGAAAGACTAAAGGATAATTTAACATACGTACAATAATGAAGTTTCATCATTCCAATAAATCAATAAATCACTCAATTGGTATAGATATGTAGATTGCTTACGCAATCATTTACATATGGTAAGTGCTTTGAAAATGATAGGATATTACTCTTGGCTCCCAGGCCGACCCATCCAAAAATGAATAGCAGGAAATGTTCTGGGGGAAAAGGCAGCCGCTAGAAGTATGGGACTAGTCGCCTAGAATTATGGGACTAGAACCATATACTCAACAGTATCATGGTTTGTAAAGGGGTCTTATTAGTTTACTTTACACATTAGATTATTGTGGCGAATACTGCTGGAGTAACTAACAACGCGGGCATGAAATAGGCAATTGAAGCTACAACATTATACAAACTTTGAGACATATATCAACATTGTTCGTTGGTCATGACATGAGAAGAGAGACAGTGGAAAACATCGCAGCTATTGGACAGATCAGTGAGGGAGGAGTCAAAGTAAGACCAAAAGACACGATTCTAAGAACTGATGTCTGAAATGTTGGCATGAAAGAATATCAGCAAAGTTGATCCAAACAGTGGATCGCACTGAGTTTGAAGTGCAACAACTGATCCAGAGTAACACACATCAAGGTAACATAGTCATCTACACCGATGGGTCAGTGGTGAGAAACAGACGTAGTGGTTGTGGATTTATTGCAAAGGCCAATGGACGAGTCTTGAAAAAGGAGAGTCTGGCATTTGAGACTACGACCTTCAGCATGAGAATAGAGGTGGAGGCAGTAACAGTGGCATTCCGTTGGCTGGAGGACACTACTGCAACACACATTGTATTCATTACGGATTCAAAGAGTATGCTTAGTAAGGTGGAGAAAGGAATGTTTCGTGTGGAGTGGCTCTCGTCGCTTCAGTGGTCACAGATTGTGAGAATTGTATGGATATTTTGCCCTGACCATGCGGGGATGTGGGGGAATGAACAGGCTGATATGCTAGGAATGTACTTCTTGGTGGTAGCTAGCCTATGGACAAGGGGGAGGTGGTCGTGCGCTTGTGGGACCAGATGGAGAAGGCGGATGACCAGATTGAGAACCCATATATGGAAAGAATGAGATTACGGGGGATCCGCAGGGGTTCTGGAAGAATCTCAAAACTGAGAAGGAAGACCAGGAGTACTTTGTATCAGAAATCGGTGGGAACGATTAGTAGTGTGACTCTTCGCTTGCTGTTGAACGAGGGGACGGAACACGTATGGGAATGTCCTGAGTGCAGTGATGTCGGTTCTTAACTCAACTCAATTCAGTTAATCCAAGACACCAAAGATAGAGATCTGCGGAGAGATATGCAAGCCCACGCCAGTTGGTAGGACGCTTGATTATGAAATGCACACGTACATACAATCAGGTTCATGCACCTCTACATTCATTTCTTTTCATAATGCTGCAGATATCGTAATGACACCTGTTTTGTACAAATACTCCCTGGCGTAAGCAGTCAGAAACCCTGTCAAATAAAAATAAGAACTCAGAGTTCAAGCAACCAAGCGAATATAAATATCTAGGGTTAATTTTCACTTCAGATGGGAGAAATAATAGAGAAATCAACATAATTTGTGAAGAGGCAAATCAGATACTGGAACAACTAGATCCACTTCTGACGCATAGACATATACGTATAACTATAAAATCAAATTTCATAAGATACTGATCATGCCACAAACCGTGTACCGATTAGAACGTACTTATGTAGGGTTAGTATCATATACCCATTATATCTCAAGTTATGGAAAAGGATCTTATATTATTCAGTTTTACACCACATAACATTATTTGTCTTATTACAAATATCCGATATTGTTCGGGGAATTACATGCTGAACGTGTCAATGTAACCAGTAATATAAATGATTTGCGACAGAAAGAGCAATCGTTCTTTTTTAGATCCCAGCAAAAGTGGAGGAGAGTGAGTTTCTGCCCTACCCTGCAAAGATCTCAGACTTTTTGAGATGAAATGTTTTAGTTGCAGCGTTTCTGCACATATTACACAAGTGACAGTTACAGTTTCCCATGTTCTTTACGTTTGTGCATATGTTTATTTTCGGCAGGCTTTCTCATAAGACGGGAGGGTTCTAACAAAGAAAGGACAGCTTGTGCTCATGCATACGGCGTACTTGATGTCATTTAGGCAGTTCAACCTTTTGGGCACGTCTTCGTAACACTGATATACTCCTTCACACATAGGAATCGTTGTTCCGAGCCATTTTATGTGCAGATATCGTGCACAGCGTAGCAGGATGTGACAGTTTGTAAACAACTGGTGATTACAGTCTGTGCTATGTTTATGTTTACGTGGTATACGTTTACGCTGAAAATTGAGTGTACAGTGCATCAAGGCGTGTCGGTCGTTAAACACGTTATGTTTACACGTTGCGACCTGAGGGGAGTGTTTGTGGAATGGATATGTTGGTTCACAAGTATGTGTGTGCGTGTGTTTTGTTGTTTCTGTGCCTATGTATGTTTTTATAAGTGCACATGTGTGTATGTGTGTCTGTGTATGTTTGTGTTAGGTGTGTCCTTGCCTATCGGTGTTCGTGTATATGCGTGTGTCATTGTGTATCTGTGTGTGACTGTGTGTGTGTGTGTGTGTGTGTGTGTGTGTGTGAGTGTTTGTGTGTGTGTTTGCCTGTATACCCATGTTTGTATACTTATCAATATTCGTATGTATTTCTCTGTGAATATTTGCATGCATATGTGAGTGTATGCGCGCATTTGTTCTGGAGTTTCTGCATTGTTATCTGTGTATGTATGTGCTTTTGTGCGTGCGTGTTTACGTTTGTATGTTTCCATATATGCATCTGTGCATGTATTTATGTGTGTCCTTGTGTGCCTTTGTGTGTAAACTATGCCTGTGTATATACGTGTGTATCTGTTTGTTTATATGCATATGTGAATATTTACGTGTCTCTCAAAACCGTGTAAATAATTCTTTAACATTATGAATCATATTAAAATAGGGTTAAATGATTCAAAACTAAAACTGCCACGAATAAAGAAGCATACCCTTGCTAAGCGGTCTGGTCATTAGTTTCACGATACTCATGTTTTACTTAAATTACTCTGTTCTTCGCGTTTCATTTTGTGGATTTAGCTCTAGGCCAACTCACATATAGTTGTTGCTTATGGTCTAAAGTTCGCGACGGTAGACAACGGATCTCTTTAGAGAGACACGATCTACGGTCACCAGCCAATATGGTCAATACCAACAAGGAAAACAATGGCAAACTACTTACATTGCATATGCTTGGAAATTTATAGCAGTTAAATATGTAATGGGTTCAGCATGGCCGAATGGATAAGAGTGCTCCTTCTTAAACATCCGGTGTGCTGATGCCGAGGTAGCGACTTCAACCTCTACACTGGTCAGTTGGACTAACATGTTGACTTCTAGTCCTTGATTTGGGGACCTACATTACAAGTACCTCAGAAGTCGGAGTGGGTTAGCTTGATGGCGTGGGACACTGGTAATATGTAAAGCTATTCCACACGCAAACATCAATCCAGTGCATTAGAAATAGTAGCACGTGTATGGACTACACTTGTGTTGAAAGCGATTAAAGCAAACAAACAAAACATAGAGTACTCATTGTGTCTACTCAAGACATTTTCAACACCCCGTGTTCATCTGCGAAAGGTTGATAAGAATATTTTTGACAAAAGTGAATCAAGTGACAGTAGGACCAGTGCATATCGGAGGCGATCATGGAGCACTGGGACATGTCAGGTTAACCCGTATGGCAGACAACTTTCTGATGGAAGCATTGCAGACAGAGATACGCACTGTGAGAATTGTTACCCTCATCAGCATGTAAGGGATCCTTTGTAGAACGACCCGCTCATCACGGCTTACCGAAAAGAAAGATTATTGATCGTTTGTCAGTTACCCTGCTTCGTGTATTTGCATACCCAGTCTGCCTGTATGTCTTTAATGTCCCGTATCCATCCGTATGCCGGCTTCCTGGCCTAGAGGTTAGCAACTTTTCTCCGTAATCTCGTATACTCTCGTAAGTAACGTGACGACGGTGAGAATCAGCAGTGGTTCGAATCGCGTCGGTAACTTACGGGGTATGTGAGCCGGCCGCTCAGAAAGCAATGGCAAACTACTGAGCGTAATCTTGCCAAGAAATCAACAATCAGCTGAAAGATGCTGATGTTGACAGCGATGTCATGTAAAGGATATTCAAAGCATTTTTTTTATCCATCCGTATAATGTTCGACTTATAGGTTTCCTTGGAAGAATTATGCCTGTATCACTGTTTATGTTAAACTACTGTTATGTTTAATATAGCAAAAGTATTTCAGAAGAATAGAGAGGCGATTAGTTAATGGGTGGTCGAGCAAATATCCAATTAGGTCGACAGAATAATATTTACAAAAATGACTCTGGTATCCTGGTAAAAGCTACATATCGCAAGTTTCCTACATCATCGATTGTACGGCACATTTTGGAAACTGGGATCGTGATTGATAGGGACAATGTTTTTGTGTGTTGTTTAACACAAACAATTATAGCATATTAAAGCTAGCAGAGTCAGTTAACATTCATTTACAAACGCCAACTGTGTGCAAGAAAAAGAAAAAAAAAAGTTTAGTCGGTTTAAAATTAACGTGGTAGACAATTCATATTGATAGTATTAATGTGTGCGTTTGAGGTATTTATCTTATTGCGTTAGTTAAGGGTGTTTGATTTCTGCAGTATGTACCTGTTGAGCGAAATATGTCAGGCAATAAATCGTGCAATCTATTATCTGTATCTTCGTTATTCAAAAGTATTTCTGTTTCCGAAACATGATGTTATTTATGATCTAATTTTCTTAGATCTTTAGCTCTCGTAGATCATCAACAATGCCATCTTCTTGGACTACGATATTCTAAGAATGTGTGTGTGTAACACTGCAAGTAAAAATACACCACATTTCTAATTTAGCGATTGCGAAATGCTTTATGACTCACACCCATTTGTTGCCACTAAAACATGCATGTTCTTGAAAATTTACTTGTATATTATTGCTAGTGTTGTGCAGTAGGCACTCCATACTGATTAACTTCTGGATTGCTATTGTCAGTCTACGCCTAACGTTTGAATAGTCCCCGCCGTTGTTCATCATGGAGTCTAGATATTCAATGTTTGTGATATTTTCAATTTCTTCACTGTTGATTGTGATGCCTGGTTGATATGTACTGTCATGATCTGTGTTGCAGTCTATTCCCGTAAATGGGTATTTTTTTCCCCCGATGCTTTTCGTTTCTGCATCTATGTTGTGTTTTGGTGTAATAATTTGGTTTCTGTAGTTACCACCGAGTTAGCTCCAAGATCAGAGACTTTTTGGATGTTGCCTTAATGGGGGTTTCTTCTTCTTCTTCTTCTGCGTTTATCCGGTGTTTTTTTTCCGGATGTGATTGCGTTGTGCTTGTTTACAGCAGAGCTGCGTTCTTGCGCCGTTAGGCCAACACATCCGACTTCTGCGGGCATTTGTTGACCAGGTTAACCTTCCTGGGGTAATGGGGGTTTTATTATACCAAGTTCTTTCCTAGATAACAGTCAATTAGTTTATCCCCTCCCTTATTCTCATGCCCTATACAGAACGGGCCGCGAGCCTGTTCTGACTCAGCTCTTTCGGTTGCAATTTTGGAGTTGAAATTCCCCTTGATTATCATTACATCTCTTTTGTAATGTTTTTCCTTCATTTCTGATATCTCTTGTAAACTACAAAACATTTTCTTCCGATGTGGGTATGAATGCACAGACTTGTATAATTGTAATGTGTCTTTTCTTTGATTTCAGTCTGACATTGAGAAGTCGACTGGATTGTTTTCCGGAAGTGGTGAAGAAATATTTTCTTTCAGATGAGTCAGCCTGAAAACGGTTATTGAATATTGGCCTGTATGCAACTTCCTTATGGCTTGTTTAAGGCAACTCTCTTCAGAAAGAGCTAAGTCGGAGAACCTTTGTCGGAGCTAAAATCGAGCCAAACCGCTTTATAAAATGCCGCCAAACAAACAAACAATTAGGCACGTTAGCGTAACGGTTAGGAAGTTGCGCTAACAATGGCACGTTCGAATGATGTTTCGACACCTCTTCTCGACATATGCTAAGGGACGAAAAGACTGGCCACCTATTTCCCCGTGTCATCAGGCATTAAACATGTGGTGCTATGTACAGTCAAACCTCTGTTTTCGTCGATAATACGTTCGAAGACAATCCGTGAAATCCGAAACCGACGAAAACCGAGGCAATTCCCATGTGAATCAATGTAAATCCAATTATGTCGTTCTAGACACTCCAAAAAACAAAACAAAAAACAAACCCCCAAAAAAAACCAAAACACACACACACCAAAACACATTTTATGGAGAGTAAATATAGTGTTTAATACTATTTTTCCCCCAAACTTTTCCGAACTAGCTCCATCGCCGTGCCTATTAACACTGTGTATGCCAGTGGACCTCTTGAATTTTTCAAACCATCCTCTGCTGGCCTTAAAATCACTAAGTACTCTAGCGCTCGTCTGGTCGTTTCACATATGAATGCCTCCGAAACAGAATCGCAATCTAACTGGTTTTGATTTATCCAAATTAATAATAACTGTTCGACATTTTTAATTGTTTGCGATCTGTTTTGCTAGCAAATTCGTGTCCTTTGCTACATTAGCCTCCGTTATTGCTTCCTTTGTTGCCACAATGGAACTTATCGTGGATGGGGACTTCCCGTACATGCTGCCGATTTCAGCAATCTTAATACCGCTCTCGTACTTTATTAATAGCAAGTAATGATCACACAATGAAAAACAATGTCAAACTGAGCAGAAGAATGCGTGGGTCCCTTTGTTCTTGCAAAATTAGCAACGAGGTCATGTGAGCACACCGACGAAATACGAGACAATCGACGAAAATCGAGACATTTTTTCGAGGAAAATATCGACGAAAACCGAAATCGACGAAAACCGAAGGCAACAAAAACCGAGGCTTCACTGAATTTAACAACTACACATATCCCCAGCATGTTCCTTCTGCGGACTGCTTTATTTGAATTAGATCAGGCAAACAATCCTTAGAGCACACAAACCACATGCAAGTCTTATCATGGATTGTTAAAAGTGCTATTTTCCCATCCAGTGCGGCTTGATGGCTAGATATTAATGATAACCAAAACATAATTCTCTTTAACTAATTCAGTGCTAAACAAAAAAGTACGTTTGGAACAAACGTGGTACTCAATCAAAAGAACGAGTAATAGAATGTAAATTCTCATTCACTTAGCGTCTTAGCATTGAAACTGCGGAAAACACCACGAAACAAAACAAATAACACAATGAGCTTAGTATTGTGATATATCGTCTTTCTGTCCAAATGGAAGATCACATTTGGTGATATATTATCCTTTGGTATTGAATCAGATAATCTAAAACATATTCCCAGCAATAATCTGATGCTTAAAATCATTCTCAGAAAGATGATGAAGATAAATCGTAAGGAATGAACAGAATTGTGAGGCCCCAACAACATTCAGACGAAAAACCATTTAAATTTTATAACAGCCATCTTTCATCCCACGGGAATCAATGCCGTTGGCGATGCCTCGTGATGAACATTTCTCCACTGCATAATTGGGTCTCTTTTTTCCTCATGGTTGCTTTTCTATTTTCTGATTATATTGCATGCATATCTGTATAAATCTTCTCAGTTTTCCACTATACAGTGAATGTTTTAAACAGGCTAATTGTACCTTCGTTTTCCCCATTAACTTAAATTGTTTGCTTAACTTCTATCCAAATTATTAATGCAACAATTGTAGGCGATAGTCATTTTGATTTAAAGAACTTAGTGAAATATTTTTATAGCACGTGGAGTAATATAATTATTCAGTTCAGTAATTCAGCGGGTGGTGTTAGTGAAACTAAAACTGACAGTTGAAGTTCGTCATCATGTGATGGCACATGTCGAATTATGTTTGCTTTAATGGGCCACACTTATGCTCCTAAGTTTGCATTTCCTATCACAAATACCCTTGGCAGAATTGTAAATAATTATGACTAAACAGAAAATAATGTACATATTTGTTATCATACTATTAAGTACACATATGCCCATTGTTCTCCAGATTATTTCAGTTGTGTGTGTAAAGTGATGTGCTTTAAAATATGATGTAACAAGTATATGCTGATGGTATTAAGTAGCGGTTATTTTGATATTTGTGAAGATAAGTGATGCAGTTACTGTTATTCACTGAATCTAGTTGAGTTATTTTCATGATATGGAGATTTGCCTCGGCCAGTTAACATTTTGAAACAATATTCTTTTAACTCTTTTCTCAAAGTGTCAATTAAATTAACATTACATTTTTGACACTATTGTTACAATATGAATACAGTAGTTTTCCCTATACAACACCCTTTAATTGTATATATAATATATCTACATGTCTGCTATTGTATTAACACCTTTTAAGTCATTTATGTACCACATCCTTACTTTCCATTTTCTACCATCCAGTTTACTTTTGGTCCATCCTTATATGATCAATATATCTTACAAGATCGTCACGTTATCCGTTCATTGTAATTCGTATTAATAGTTTTCATTTTGTACGTATGTTGGCTTTTATTATTTTTAAAATTATCAGAGACAGGAAGCTAGACTGACAGACATACACACATACATAAAGAAATGCAGAGAGGCTGGCAGATATACATACATACATACGTACAGACAGACTGTCGGGTGGACGAAAGGACCAACCAACGGACCAACAGACAGACGGACCGAAAGACAGACATACTGGCAGACATAAACACAGACAGACCAGGACATTAAATAGTTAACCTGCCTTCCTAGGTTGCTCCAGCTTACCATGGGTACTAGGATGTGATCTGAGAAGTAAAGGCGTCTGTGTCATATTAACCACATCACCCTCACAGCTCCAGTTGATCTATACAATTATGAGAGCAACACCTTACACCCAAACATTCCAAAGAACGGAGAATCGTTCTTCATTTGACTAACATTTGGACTAACGATGTAGTACACCGTAGTAAGCTGCAAAAGGGACATATTCTTACAAAATTACAAGCTTGCGCGGCCTTACATTCACAGAAAACAGTCCTCATGCCGCGCTGGGCCCGGAGGGCCTCATGGGCATCCCTTGATCTACATAATATTTACATATATTTACATATTATTTTATTGTCCTGATGTTTGGCTTAAATCCAATGGTTCTGGTAGATGTTCCACAATTCTTAGGATACTTGGAATGGAATTCGGGGTTAAATGGGCAGGAAAAGTAGGTGTTGCTCTGTCACACGCAGAGACATCAGGTGCAATTAGCACTCACAATGCTCAAGAACGTTAAACAATAGTTTGCGCATAGGACAGAACACCAGCAAACACGTTACTGTAACATGCTTGAGAACATACATATTCCCTATGGCAGCACATACATCTTTCCTATGGCAACAAACGGATGTGCCATGGACTATTTCGCAATCTTTAAAAACAAACAAACAAACAAACAAGGAAATCGAGGCTTTTGAATTTAAAAGTTACAGACGTCTTTAGAATACTGTGGCCCAAGAAGACGAAATATTATGATATTTTACCAGAACTGAACGTCGAAGAAAACTGGATTATAAACAACATTAAGTCTCGGAAACGTAATTTTTTTTTTTTTTATGTGGCCCTATCTTCTTCGTACATCTTCATTCTTCAAGCTTACCATAGTTACCAGCAGACAACTTGAGGTTGGTGATATCTCCATGAAGTCTGTCCTTAAATTGAGCAGATGTAAGTCAAAGTGAATGTTTCTGCTCACTGAGCACTATTGCAGCAAATGTGTAGGTGTCATTAAAAGTCCCAGCAGTTTTAGATGAGCAGGAATGTAATGCATGCTTTTGGAAAAATCGGTAGGCGTCAACCAGCACAGAGATGGACACGGCACGACGAGGACACATTGGGCGTGACAGTGCATAAGGCAGAGTGATTAGCATTGAATTGAGAATCTTTTCCGTTGACAGTCATGAGGCGGCTATCTGCAAATGACATATTACATGATGATAAGACTCTGGAATCGAGAAAGCCAATGCCATCATGTATGCATTCAAGTGCTTCCGGAACACTTTTCAGTCATAAGCAGGATGTTCCGCGTCCGATACATCCATCTGGAGATCATCTGTCACATCCTGCACTCATCTTCTCTTTTGCCTTCTTCATACTCTTATCCCGGACATATACCCTTCCATTATTGTTCTTTCCAAACTTTCGTGACATTTCGAGTGATCAACACTTTTCAATTTTCATTGTTTTATAGACTTTTGTAGACATTCTTCATTATTATTCAGCTCTGGTCGTATAGGTACATTTATTCATTGAACCCGTCTATAACATTTATATTCAAAGGCATTTATGAGCTGTTCAGCTTGTTTAGTAAGTGCCCAGGTCTCACAGGCGTATGTTGCAATGAGAAAGATGCATGCTCTTAAAAATCTGATACTTGTAGTTCTATCTGTCCCTCGCCGCAATTTGCTCAGTTGTTTTAGTCTTTGAAGAACAACAGATATTCGTCTTTTAACTCATTTCATTGTGTCATCATTGTTGGTAATCATACACATACATACATTGGCACCTTGCCGTCTTGACAGACGATAGTTTGTGCTTTAAAAAGGCATGATAACTGTTACCTATGGCGGTAGCGGATGTGACTGATAAGGCCAATTTGCGCTGTAAATGTCCGTTCACAGTGGGTGCATGTGAACACGTGGTCATTTCCACCATCATGCACCATCTTATGTCTCACACGCTCGGTGTGTGACTTATCTGCAATAATTTTCTCCTTTGTCTTGATTCCATTTCTGATGTTTGCCCTCCATGCAACACGTTCAGCGGCGACTTGCTCCCAATGTGCATTATCAATGCCTGTATCAATCATGTCCCGCTTACACACATCTTTGTATCGTAGTAGAGGCAGACCCTGAGATCTCTTACCCATCTGTAATTCACCAAAAAAGATGTCCTTTGGTATTCTACCATCATCCATCCTCCTAAGATGTCCTATCCATCTAAGTCTACGAAGACTGAGCATGGAATAAACTGTCACAAAACCTGATCTTTCCAATACTTCAGTATTTGTGATTTTGTCTTGCCACTTAATACCAAGAATTCTTCGCAGACACCGCATATGAAAGCTGTTTAAATGTTTCCCTTGGTGTGAGTAAGTTGTCCAGGTTTCACTGCCATAAAGAAGAGTACTAAAGACACAGGCTTGATAGACAAGGACTTTTGTTTTGGCTGTAAGCTTCCTGTTCTCCCAGACTCTTTTTCTTAACCTGTTCATTGTTGTTGCTGCCTTACCAATCCGGATGTTGATTTCCTCATCTAGGGATAATTTGCTATTTACCACTGATCCTAGATATGTAAAATAGTCTACCATCTCTAGTTCGGTGTCGTCAATAAAGATTGATGGTACCCCATCTGCACCTTGTGACATAATCTGTGTCTTCTTTTTGCTAATTGTTAAACCAAATTCAGAACACGCATTGGAGAATGCAGATAGTAGACATTGCAATTCTTCCTCAGAGTGGGTCGTAACTGCAGCATCATCTGCGAAAAGCAACTCTCTGATCAGTACCCTCCTAATTTTAGTCTTGGCCTTCAATCTCTGAGCATTGTAGAGGCGGCCATCTGAGCGTGAGTGAATGTATATACCACCATCCTGATCACGAAAGGCATATTTCAGTAGAAGTGAAAAGTATATTCCAAAGAGGGTGGGAGCTAGTACACAACCTTGCTTAACTCCACTCTTGATTTCAAATTCTTCTGAAGTTGCACCATCAAACTTGATTATACCTTTCATGCCTGTGTGGAACGATTCCACAATGGACAGAAGAGTTGGTGGGCAGCCAATCTTCTTTAGTACCTTGAACAGACCCTTACGACTGACCAAATCAAATGCTTTTGTGAGGTCGATGAAGGCAATAAACAGTGGTTGATTCTGTTCACGGCATTTTTCTTGCATCTGTCGCAATGAGAATATCATATCAATGGTAGACCGGTTCTGTCGAAAGCCACACTGTGATTCGGGGTAGACTTGATCTCCTAGTACTTGAAGTCTGCGCAGAACAATTCTGGCAAATACTTTTCCAACGATACACAGAAGTGAGATACCCCTATAGTTGTTGCAGTTGCTCCGATCGCCCTTGTTCTTGTACAGTGTTATGATGCTTGAATCTTTGAAATCCTGTGGGACTTGTCCTTCTCGCCAGCATAGCTCTATTAGCTGGTGGATCTGTAGAGTGAGTGTGTCTTGCCCACTCCTGATAACCTCTATTGGAATCCCATCCTTACCTGGAGCCTTGCTAGATGCAAGTTCATTTATAGCACTCTTAACTACTGTTATGGTGGGAAGTGTGTCCAGGTGGTCAAGAGTTGGTAGAGCCTCTATGGCGTTGAGGGCATCATCCGCTAGTATGGTCTCACTTGAGTAAAGCTCCAAATAGTGCTCTACCCATCTGCCCATCTGCTGTTTCTTATCAATGATGATTTCTCCAGTCAACGTTTTCAATGGTGCACTTCTTTTGACCACTGGACCACAGGCTTTCTTTATTCCTTCATACATGCTTCTTATGTTTCCCTTATCACTTGCGATTTGAATGGATTTACATAACTTGATCCAATAATCATTTGCACACTGCCTGGCAGCCTTTTGCACATCCTTCCTAGCTTGCCTTAGCTCACTCAGTGTGTTACGCGTTGGTCTTTCCTTGTTTCTTAAGAGAGCTTTCTTCTTCTTATCAATCAAGGGCTGCAAAGTCTCGCTGTTTGCGCAAACCAGTCTTGCCTTTTATGATCCACAGTGCCGTAAACCCCTACGGCAGTTTTATAAAGAGTTTGCTTAAGTTGAACCCACTTTTCATTTACTGTACAATTTTCTGGTGTATCAGTGAAAGCGTCTTCAAGTTGCTGTTGAAATTGAAAGCACTTTTCAGGATCGTGAGTGTTAATAATATTAATCCTGGGGGTAGATTTGTGCTTAGCTGTGTAGATTCTCTTTGGTCTCAGCCTAACCCTTGCATCAACCAAAGAATGATCCGTATCGCAGTCAGCACTGTGGTAACTTCGAGTCAATGATATATGGTTCAGATGTTGTCTCCGTGTGATGATGAAGTCCAGCTGGTGCAAATGGCCGGATCTTTGATGTTTCCATGTGACCTTATGCATCTCTTTTGTTTTAAAAAAGGAGTTTTTAATACATAGGTCATTACTGGTGCAATGCTCCAGCAGCCTTTGCCCATTTTCATTCATGCGACCGATGTTGTATTTTCCAAGGCACACTGGCCATGAACTCGAGTCCTTGGCGACACGAGCATTGATATCACCGAGCATATTATTGTAGTCACATTTTGGAACTACCTTGATCACGGAGTCTAACTCCTCATAGAACGAATCCTTCACATCATCAGAGGAATCGAGTGTTGGTGCATATGCAGTAATAATGGTGGCAAAACCACAAGAGGTTGCCAAGCGCAGGGATAATAGTCTTTCATTTCCTCCTGCTGGAATTTCAATCATTCCCAGTAGCGAATTCTTCACTGCAAAGCCCACACCGTGTTGCCTTTTTTCTGCCTGCCCTCCACCCTTCCAAAAAAAGGTGTAATTGTTTTCCCTGAGTGACCCTTCCTCAGCGAGGCGAGTCTCCTGCAGGCCAGCAATATTAATGTTAAGACGATTGAGTTCGGCATCAACCACAGCCGCTTTTCTCACATCGTCAATATTGGTCAAGTCAGTGGAAAATCCTGGACACATGGTTCTCACGTCCCAGGTTGCAAGCCGTAGCTTGAGGTTTCTATTTTTATTTATGTTTGTATCTGGTGCGTTGGTTTACAGCCTGCAATCAGATTTTGTCCTAGCCTCAAACACCCATTGAAGCAGGCAGGCTGTGGCGGATTAGCACCCAATTGGCCGGGGGCTACCCAGCTTGAGGCGGGCGGTAGCTGATCAGTGACACCTGTAGGTGTCTCCCACCGTCAGAGGCAACGCGTGGCGCCACATGTCTACGCCAACTGACAGGGACTTATAACCCGTAACAGTTGCCTCTCGCTTTGATTCCGAGACCAGTTAAGACCAGGGATGGAGTTATTGCCTCTCCATAGCACAAAGCCTGGGCTAAAATATAGAGATCATGTGTTGCCCATGCAGCATGATCCCTCTCTCGGCCTGCCTAGTTCACTCCAGAGTAAAGGTAACACCCCTACACCTGGAACAAGACAAGCTGCAGAAGCTGCCGGATCAGCAAAGCAATGCTCTAATTGTCCGCCTGTCGGAGCTTTGATCCTAGACCAGCCGCTAACCAAGGCTTTAGGGCCTGGTCTGCCCTGCCATGACATTTTGTCTTTAGCTTGCATTTCCATGCACCAGGGTAAGGCTTGTACCCTCCCAATTGCGCTCTTCCGCCCGAAGCCGTTGGCACAATGTGGGGTGTCGGGTTTGGTAAGCGCCGCCCAACGTTCGGCGCTAACAGAAAGCAGGTAGTACCGTCTACTGTTATACGGTAGCTCGGTCATATCTGACTAAGACCTGTTGGTATTCAATGACCCAAAATATTAGATATTTTCCACCACCTCCAATTTTCTTAATTAACATGTATTTCTTTCTCCATGGTAGTTTTATCTGTATGCATTATCTTTTTTTGTTGTTGCTATGTTAAGATATAAGTTGTGATTTTCACTATTCAATTGGGTTGAGTTTATTATGTTTTCAATACCATTCTGTGTTGTGGAAAGCAATACTGTATCATCAGCATATCGAATCTCTAGTATGTCATAACCATTGATATTTAGGGCATCATATTGCTCCCTGCTTATAACATCTCTGACATTTCTCATTATATTTTCCGCGAACAGGTTAAATAAATTGGGGAACAGCACACAGCCCTAACGGACTATATGCTTGATGTAAACCAATCTGATGTCTCGCTACCTATTCTAAACGCTGCTTGTTGTTATTAAAAATCTAATTTTTGTAAGTCTATATGTCCCACGTCACACTTTATTTATTTGTCTTAGCATTTGAAGAGCTATTCGTCTTTTGATTTATTACATTGGGTCACCATTGTTGGTAATTAATTACCCAAGGTATTCAATGGCGTCAATCTTAGTAAATACTGCGGTGAATACACCCGCTTTCCAAATCCACCTTGTGTTGGTTTCCCGCTACCTATAGCAATGTTTTCGATTGCTTGTGTTGATAAGTACCCTCCTTGTAGCTTTCCGACTCAAGTGCTAGATTTATCTGTGCACCCCATTTAACCATCACTGTGAATATGGCAACACCTTTTTCTGGTGTGACCCTATTCACCCTGCTTTCATAATATGTGCATATAAATTACCTTGGTCAACTTAATAAAGATCCAGTTCTCGCCGTTGGATATCTGCATGCTTGCCACTGTAATCAACAGCTCCGCAACTTAACCTGTAAACAGTGTCAGCAAAATGAAGGCGTAACTTGCATATCAGGTGTCAGACTTAGCAGGCAACCCCAGGATCCCTGATTATTTATTCATGAGAGTTTCTGGGATGTCCAGAATTTAATCATAGAACAGCATAAACCTAACGCTTCACTGCGGACCAGGGAAATACCCATACTGCGATGATAATTGATGATGCATGTGAATAATGATTGATTTTTATTTTGCTGTCCGTCCTACCTCCCGCCTCAACCAACTCGATTCTGACTGTTATATTCTCAAATGGAAGTCGGCGTGGCCGAAGGGTTTAACTCGATAGCGCTTTAATTGTCTCTTGTGACCGGGTAGCTGGTTCGTTTTGCATGCCGGTCAGTTGGACTTAAATGTTAACTTCTCGTCCATGGCTTGGGGACGTAAATGTTAACTTCTCGTCCATGGCTTGGGGACGTAAATTTTCAATTCTCGTTCATGGCTTAGTGACGTAGGTTACAAATACCTCTGCAGCCGGAGAACGGTTAGCCAGATGGCGAGGGCGAGCTATGCAGTGTCACTTGTGTCATTACTTTCATCAACAGCAAGGGAGAATGCAACAAAGTTTTTGCCTTTTTCTATCAGCTGTGTTTTCACATCAATGGCCATCTCAAAAACCCTATCAACAAGCGTATTTCTGCTAAGGCTTACCCTGGCAAACATCTGCTTTTCGTCTAACACAAGACGTCACACACTTTCATCATGCAACGCTTCAGAAACTCTCTTTCTGTAAATGGTCGGCCCGATTTTGCGATCTCCTCTGCCACAATAAAACGTGCTTTCACAGCAGCTTCAGTTTGTGATTTTGCTTTGGTGAAAAACATCTGCTGTGATCTTAGGTGCCTCTTCACTTCTTCTACCTTCTGTAGCTTTTGCTTTGCATACATGCTGTTTAACGTGTCTTGATGTTTAGTCTCGTAGTACCGTCTCAGATTATATTCTTTGATCACAGTCACAATATCTCCACAAATTAGACACACGGGTTTACCGCCGAGATTTTGTTTTTGTTTTGTTTGCATATCCTTTACAGGACATCGCTGTCAACACCAGCATCTTTCAGCTGTATGTTGATCTCTTGGCAAGATTACGCTCAGTAGTTTGCCATTGCTTTCTGAGCGCTTGATTGATATCAGATTAGCTGTAGCGGGAAAAGTAGATGTAATATCCGGGCACTACATTACTTTAATTTCTTATGCGCTAATCCAAAACGAGAAACTGAACGTTGCTAGGTCATTATAACGAAGAACATCCACTCACTATACAACTTTTACTTTTGCTTATTCTGATGGAAGCGAGAACGCGCTCAAATAGCTTATTATTCGGCAAGGCTGCTAATTAGGAATGTGATATGCACTTTATATTTTCTCTCGAGCCGAATATATGTGTACGTCGGTTGATTCCTCCCGGGCCTGATATGACTGTACGCCGATCCTGATGTGAGCCGCGGGCCTTGAGATTGACACATGTGGTCTACAGGGTTCCCCAGTTGATATTTCTAAAGGTAGACCTTCCTTAGCCCGCTCTGTGGCGAAGGGCATACGGACGCGATTCGTGATCCCGAATACCCGTGTTCGAAACACAGCTGTGCGTGATTTGGCAGCAGACCAGGTTGCGTTGGCTTTTTACGAATTGGTAATGGTGCCGATCGTTCAGACAAAAATAATTGCTGGTGTTGACTGCAAGGTCTTGTGAAGAATATGCAAACTTACAAAAAGAAAACCTTCCACGGAACAGATTGAGACATACACTGACGATGTAACTATAGAAGATGCTTAGTTTAAGGCGTTAATTCATCATCATTGTGTACCATTCCGATAATCATAGGCGGTCATGGTTTACCATCTCAAATGACCACCAATTTTACATCAGGTCTGTTTTCTTGTCTGATTTATGTCATGTGGCCAAGCCATCTAGGTATTTATCTCTCTGCCTCCTTTATTTGCCATTTTCGTCCATTTTATCAGTTTTCAGTAAGTCTCCTAGTTCATTTCTCTTCATAACATGCCTAAACATCTTGACTGTCAGTTTATGATTTCTCTAATCAATATACAGAAACCATAATGCATACATTATTATTACCAAAGGTCACATAGCATTAACTGAATCCTCAAATGTGCCTCTCAATCAAATTATCACCCAACCCCGTCCAAAAACCCCATCCAAAACCACAGGGCAAATATCAATACACATTTCCTTAAGCATTGAAATAATAACCTCGCGTTCTTCCAGTTCGTTCTTCAATAATGCTATGTTTGCAATCATCAGGGAATTGGCTTCAGATAGTGCCAGATTCAATGCTTATAGCTAATTTACGGTGCAATCAGCCTCCAGCAAACTACTTGGTACTCATTGGCATCTAGTTAGAAAATTCCCTTCAGCAGAGATTACATCTTTTTTTGTAGACAAGGACACCGGGGTGGTTTCTGTGATACACTTTTCTATCATTAGCTTGGGGACATATAACTTATAGTATATGTCTTTGGTGCCATTATAAGCACCATTAACTATTGCTCATATATATATATATATATATATATATATATATATATATATATATATATATATATATATATATATATATATATATATATATATATATATATATAATTCTGCGTGTGTGTGACGGAAGAGCTTTTTATATCTATGCTGAGTAATAATGACCGCATGTTGAAGTAGCTGCCACATAATGCACAGGCTGGAATGTGAGTGTGCATGTGTGTGTGTGTGTGTGTGTGTGTGTGTGTGTGTGTGTGTGTGTGTGTTTTAAATCCTCAAGCTTACCGAGATTCGAACACGCTTCCCAATATTCTGATTCTCGACCACATAATCTTTTACGGAAGATATTTATAAGTAAAAGAGACGTCCAACACTTAGGACTACACAACAGCCATTATACAGTTAGCAATGGGAGAAACCATTACTGTCACTTATTACTATTCCTAAGTGCAGATGTAGTTGCACCATGGTCAGTGTTCCAAACGGACAGTCCATATTTGTCTACCGTACTCAGAGATGACTTGTCCCATTTACAAATTCAGAAAAGACACAAAAGTGCAATATTTTTTCGCCCTCTAGTTTCGTAACGATAATCTCCCAGTGGACAGGTCTCTGGAAAAAGAACCCAAAGGTACGCGTGCGAAATGATGCTGGATAACCGAAACTGTGGCATGGAAGAATATTATCAGAGTTGGATTCCGAACCCCAAACTGACCGCTGAAAGACATGAAAACCTTTTCCAATTGGCAGGAATTATGTTTTAGCCGTTTTAGGTTTTCGAAGATTTTTTTCCGCGCAAACTTTGTCTCGGTGTTTGTCAGTTACCTCGGATTTCGTCGACGTGCCCACGGGACCTCACTGGTAATTTTGCAAAACCAAAGGAACCCACGCGTTCTTCTGCTCAGTTTGACGTTGTTTCTCGCTGTGTGAGCATCACTTGCTAATACGTCGAAGCTTTACTGTTAGCTCCATCATGGAACCTAAGTAAGTTTCCAGCGCCAGCAGCCCTTCGAAGAAGAAGGCCGGGAACACGCATGAATTGAAGAAGGAAATCACTGAAGGTTACGAGAGCAGCATTAGGATTGCTGAATTCGACCTCGTGTACTGGAAGTCGCTATCCACATCAAATAACGTTGCGGCTAAAAAAGATGCTAAAGTAGTGATACGCGTGAATGTGCTAATGACACAGAGATGACAAACAGTTGAAGATGTCTGAACAGTTACTATTCATTTTGATAAATTAAAAACAGTTAGATGGCGATTGTGCTTCGGTGGCAATCATATGTGAAAAGGTCAGACTGTTGTATGCCGATCTTATTAAGAAAATACCTGGGACGAGTGCTAGTGTACTGAGTGATTTACAGGCCAACAGAGATGGTTTGATAAATTCAAGAGACGCACTGGCATACACAGTCTTACTAGGCAGGCAAAGATGGAGTTCGGAAAAGTCTGGTGCTGAAAATTAGCATCAAACACTATATTTATTCTCTATAAAATGTGCTTTTGGTATTTATTTTGAAGTGGTTTTACTATACATCATTGGCACCTTGCCGTCTTGACAGACGATAGTTTGTGCTTTAAAAAGGCATTATAACTTTTACCTATGGCGGTAGCGAATTTGACTGATAAGGTCAATCTACGCTGTAAATGTCCGTTCACAGTGGGTGCATGTGAACACGTGGTCATTTCCACCATCATGCACCATCTTACGTCTCAAACGCTCGATGTGTGACTTATCTGCAATAATTTTCTCCTTTGTCTTTATTCCATTTCTGATGTTTGCCCTCCATGCAACACGTTCAGCGGCGACTTGCTCCCAATGTTCAT
>OY992876.1:174985038-175030038 GCA_963921405.1 Cepaea hortensis | reverse complement strand
TTGAATAATTTTATAAGGCATATGGATGCTTTAGTAGTCTCTGATCGATGTGTTTCCAGATCGATCAGCTGAGATTTTGGTGAGAAGATTAACTATCCCTAGACTGACATCTCGCCACTGCCAGTTCAGATTCAGCGACTACCCACCTATCCTCGACTGCATTTTTTGATGAAATAAAAGCCAAGCCTAAAGTAAAACGTCAAGGTCCCTTTTACACGCATGAAACGCATCTGGTCAGATGGAGGATTAGACCCATATTTGATTAGCCCAGCGGAACTCTGTGGGTGCTGTGGTCGATATCATGCAGGTCGAACATGTTTCTCAAGGCTTTTCCTGATATACAATGTAAGCTGAGTCGCTCCAGGAGCCCGTGTCAAATTATTTTTTTTTTTCTTTTTTTCTTTTTTAATTGAAAGTCTTTGTCACAGAATGCCACGAATTTCACCAGAATGCGCAAATACATGAAAGTATTCAGTAATAGAGGAAGGATCACTTAGAGGAATTATAGAATAATAAACTGTATTCTCTACATTTAAGAAGCTGAGGCAACGCCATACACCATTGTACAAGACCACCCTCTAGCAATGACGTAAGATTGCACACGAAGACGACAAGTAAACGCAACGGCTCACTGTCACAAGTGATGGCCAAACGCTCAGGCAGACATGAGATGGACAGGCGGGTAGATAATCCAGTCTGCACCGAAAACGGTGGAAAGTAGTGGGCTGAATAAGAAACGAGAGAAACTTGCGAAGTGTCAGGATCCTACGCACGGCCAGCCGCGCAGACTGAATGGAGTGTGAAACGGATCGCATGAATGAAGTCATTCACCCCAGAAGGGTTGGACTTAAGATACTCCTGGCCCAAAGGAAATTACAACCACAGGAATGTGTGAATTGAAGGAAGCGCAGAATGAGATAGGAAAAGTCGACAAGGAGATAGGAAATGGTTTATATGATAGGAGATGCTGATGCTCAATTGAGATACTTCAGAAATATGAACAGCTCTCAACAAGAGCACCAGGTTTTCCCGTGCAGTGGCAACGAGGGGTCAGGTGGCATCAGGACGGAACACTGTTCCGAATACCGACCGGCTGTTTTTATCTGACCATAGCTGTCGGTAGCGGACCATAAGAGAATCATATTGGAAGCGAGGCAGATCATATAACCCGGCCACACATCCAGACACGATACAAGAACTATAGAGTTATGTACTTGCATTTCATCACTATATATATATATATGATTGTTGTATTGCATAAACCTCTATAATTTCACTATCTGCCACGGCACGACTGATGTGTGGAGAGAGTCAAAGATATGTATCCGTCTACTTTCAATACTAATGCTGCGACTGAGATTTGAAAGGAAAGTAATGTACCCTGCAATTGTATGCACCGAATGCGTCGTATGAAGTGCAGCTTGACCTCTAGGGGTTGATAGTATACACCATATATGACTACTTATACTTTTCATACTGGTGATTGTCGCTTCAATCTCTCTATCGCTACTGTTGTTCTTCTAGGGCTTTGTTATATACCATGTCGTTACCGTGGTTATTTCCTCGGCTCCTTCGTCTCTGCGGAACCCTGCTCTTTGTAAATGAACATGCATCCTCACATTGTTGACTAACTCATGGGCTCTCACCTTGAGATCGCTAAACCTCAGCAAGTTACTGACTAATAGTCTACGTTCACTTTCTCCTCTGCCATACTTAGAATCACAGCACGAAATGTACAAAATTAACAGAAAGCTAAATCAGTTGTCGTTTACTCTATTATACGAATGTGATCACATATCATAAACTGTTAACATTTATACCACCTCTTCAACACATATATAAAATGTTTCTATCTTTACATCTATAAAATACAACACGGAACTCTTTTAAGGCCATTGGCATGCTCCAGACGCGACCAGGTCTTGACCACCGTCCAAGGTTGAGTCACTTTTAAGGATCCCCCTGGTGACGACAGCGAAGCGAGCCACATCGTTTCCACGCTGCGTTAAAAGTATTCAGTGTTCATGTTCCAGGTGTCCACTTACTGTATACTGCCATAACCTCTGACCTGGTCAAATTTAGGTTATGGCACTATCATCATCTTGATAAACATCACATGTTCAATGATTAATGATATAAATAAAATTGAGCGTAATTTGTTTTAATGCATAGTTCAGTCGTTATACATTTTTTATAACCAAGGAACACAAGTGCATTTATTACCTTCGTGGGAGATAGCTTTGACACCAGGAAGGGGAAACTTTTCAGGGGAAAAACACTGCACTGTCGAGTAGTCAATTCGTAGTCTGAAACCTAGACATCTAACTTTCTCCTTCCCACAGGTTAAGGAATATCAAGACCAGCTAATTTCACCTATGTTTAACGAGTCATTTGCAGTTGTAGTGTTGGATATTCGTGGGCTTAATCTTTATTTCAGTCATACAGATTTTGTCCCTAGTTAATCTCTATCAAACTGGGGCTGCTCGCCCTTGATAGTAATTAACTTGGCGGCGGGGTACCCCACATTTCTGACAGTAGTCAAGTTGTGGATCAAACCAACAACGGCCGACATGGCACTTAATGTAACCACTACGCTATTTCGGCTTCTTATAGTTATGTGATAAATAGACACGGAGGTACATTTATTAAATAGTAGATAGTAATTAGGTAAATAGGGAGCAAAGTTCAAAGTAGATAGCCAGACATGTAGGTAACCTAATAAGCAGTCAGATTTAGCAAGTATTTATTAACTTGACATGGGTGCAGCTTTGTAAAGAAGTAGATCGTAAGTAAATAGGTAGCTACGTAGAAAAGTAGAAGTAAGATAGCAACCCAATTACACATAAATATAAATATAAAGAAAAGCCAGCACGTTAAGAAGCAGACACTAAGGTAGGTTGCTATATGGTTAGAAATGCACTTTGTTTTCGAAATAATCATATCAGCGTGAGTTAATGACATGCAAACTTCTAAGAAATTACCCATGTCTTCTGGGCATCAATTATAACTAGAAATAACTTCTGATCTGAGACGAGACAGGAGATGATGTCTATAATCTCTGACATATCATTTGTAACACAGACAGGATTTATTCAGCATGTTGACTTGTGTGATTTGTAAATCGATGTTTAACCCACACTATTTCGACATCATTTATAGTACAGTCGTCACTCTCTTGATGCTGCAGTGATATCACGTGCAAAGAGCGTCATAGTAAAAGGATATTTGATTTAAAAAATGTATGTATTTATGTAGGAGGTCCGGTGGCATAGTGGTTAGTGCACTTGCCTAGCAATACAGTGGTCGGAGTTCAGTCCCTGGTAGAGGCAGGATTAATGTGACCAACCAGCACGACTTTGATGTAGGTTCGGCTTAAATAAAGTTGGTACCAGGCAATGTTCACAATTGTCTAGGAATTATTTTGGAAGAAATTGTGACGTGGAAAGAGCTGGCCACCTCACATCATATGTACAGCGTTGAGTTCAGATTGATGCTTTCCCATATTAGTATACACATTGTAACAACGTGATGAGTGCAGGATCTGGTTGGTCTGCCTGTTTATCCCTTTGTAGTTTGTCATTGGTATCTCACAGACTTTCCAGTGTTATCATGCTTAATATTTTCCCAGGAGCTTTCCCAATGACATAATTCCTCAATAACTTTCACTTCTGTAGGCACATCTCTGTTGTAGCTTAACCAGATATCCTTCTCTACCAGTATTCTGGTAGTTCTTCAGTTTCACACATTCTGCTACAAAATGTGTGCTGTAATTCATATGAGGTGATTATGTTAATTTTAATAGGATCTGTCGTGATGCCATCTGGACTCGCAATTTTCCTATCCTTCAAAATGTTTAAAGGTTTACTAATCTCTTTTATGCCGGTCTCCGTGTCGAAGAGGTTACGGACGCAGTTCGTTATCCCACATACTCGCATTCGAAAAACAGCTGCCCGTGATTTGGCAGCAGACCGCGTTGTGCTGGATTTTTTACGAAATAGTACGAGTGCCGGTCGCCCAGAAAGCAATGGCAAACTACCGAACGTAACCTTGCCAAGACATCAACAACAGCAAAAATATGCTGGTGTTGACTGCAACCGTCCTGTTTTAAACGCTATGCAGCTAACTAATTATCGCTTCTATAAGTGGTTACTCGCAGTTGATAAATAGTTTCAAATCTGTAGTCTGGATATCAAACGAGACTTCTTGAACTGGTGTTGATGTAATCACGTGTTCCACAAATTATTCACCCCGTCTGTTTAGTTGGTCTTTAATGTTAATGAGAACTTTCCAATTTATATTCATGATCAGTCCACTTGCTTTATTGTATGTTCTTACTATATTCCTTGTTGTGCTATAAAGGTCTCTGAGGTTTTCTGTCCATGCCCCTTCTTATACCTCTCTTGGTAGGTCATCTAATTATTTCTTTCACCCATGCTTGTCAACGTCTTAACTTATTCACTAGCTACTGCCTATTTTTGCACAACTCTGGTTGAGTAGCTCGCAGCTCTGGTTTTGCTATTATTTAAATCGACTGTTTTGCGTTTACTTTCTTGTGGTTTTCAGGGTCTCTGTCATAGTATATAGTTTATGTTTTTGTTTTCTTTTCCCCAAAACTTATACACACGATTACCCCAAAATTATGTAGCCTTCTAACAGCAGCCTTCTGTACTACACTTCGCCTACTAACTGCTAGAGAACCTGAAACTCTTTAGAGACTTATCATAAACTGTTTATTGGCCTCAAAATCTCGTACGTTATATAATGATGATCTAACTATTTTTCTTTGTATATGCCATCAGTTTGACTTTCTGTTGTATGGTCTTGTTTAAAAAACAATGTTAGTTGCATATCCGTTGCAATCAACCCCAACATATTTTTTCTATTATGATTTACTGGCAAGATTACGTTCATTAGTTTGCAATTGATTTCTGAACGAACGGCACTCATACACTCATATAAGAACTATCGCAAGGATTCCTGTTTCCAAATAGCCCTCAACTGTGTTTCGTACGCGGTATGCAGGTTTTGCGAATTGCATTTGTAACCCCTTCGCATTCGTGGTCTTCTAAAGACCACGTTATTGTATGTATCTTTTTAAGTGGGGGAAATAAAATACCTCCCGAATATGACGTATTGATTCACTGCTCAGAAAATACCAAAAAACTCTCATGTTTCCAGGAGCGCTTGGAGTATAAAAACATGGCGCTAACACCATCAACCGGGTACGCGATGACGCGTGTAAGAGACTTCCTCACTTTATCTTTTTATATGCAAGTAGAAAACTACATCAAGTTTAAACCAGACAGATAATTTATTACGTTACAAGCAGATATCTGAGAATTCAATAATGTTACCAGCGAATATATGAGAATTCGATAAAGTTACCAGCCAATATATGAGAATTCAATAAAATTACACGCTGCTATGATACCTCGTTTTTTCCCGGTACACAATTCTTTTTGCTTGTGCATCATTCAGCTCATTACTTTCCTGGAATTTACTTCTTAAATTATGACTCGCCAGCAGGCACAGCCGTGGATTAATTGCGTGTCAATTATTGATTGTTGTTGAAGATAGTGGCTGCCAGTTACTGTTTCTTGTCTTGTTTCTATCTATCTATCTATCTATCTATCTATCTATCTATCTATCTATCTATCTATCTATCTATCTATCTATCTATCTATCTATCTATCTATCTATCTATCTATCTATCTATCTATCTATCTATCTATCTATCTATCTATCTATCTATCTATCTATCTATCTATCTATCTATCTATCTATCTATCTATCTATCTATCTATCTATCTATCTATCTATCTATCTATCTATCTATCTATCTATCTATCTATCTATCTATCTATCTATCTATCTATCTATCTATCTATCTATCTATCTATCTATCTATCTATCTATCTATCTATCTATCTATCTATCTATCTATCTATCTATCTATCTATCTATCTATCTATCTATCTATCTATCTATCTATCTATCTATCTATCTATCTATCTATCTATCTATCTATCTATCTATCTATCTATCTATCTATCTATCTATCTATCTATCTATCTATCTATCTATCTATCTATCTATCTATCTATCTATCTATCTATCTATCTATCTATCTATCTATCTATCTATCTATCTATCTATCTATCTATCTATCTATCTATCTATCTATCTAGCTATCTAACTATCTATCTATCTATCTATCTATCTATCTATCTATCTATCTATCTGTCTGTCTGTCTGTCTGTCTGTCTGTCTGTCTGTCTGTCTGTCTGTCTGTCTGTCTGTCTGTCCGTCCGTCCGTCCGTCCGTCCGTCCGTCCGTCCGTCCGTCCGTCCGTCCGTCCGTCTGTCTGTCTGTCTGTCTGTCTGTCTATCTGTCTATCTATCTATCTATCTATCTATCTATCTATCTATCTATCTATCTACCTATCTATCTATCTATCTATCTATCTATCTATCTATCTGGCGGGCGGGCGGGCGGGCGGGCGGGCGGGCGGTCGGTCGGTCCGTCCGTCCGTCCGTCCGTCCGTCGGTCCGTCGGTCCGTCGGTCAGTCGGACGGTCGGTCGGTCCGTCGGTCGGTCGGTCGGTCGTGCATTGAGCTGAGTTTCTCCAGACTCAGGTTTGAGTTAGGAGGAGAACAGAGCACTTATGGGTTACACCCGTGTGCCGTGATGTTGATCCATCGACTAAACTAAACTAAACTTATAATAGCTAACCCACACGTACAAATCAATCCCGTGCACTAGAAGTTGTAGCATTTGTGTTGACTACGCTTGAGTTCCAAAGCAAGCGAACAAGAAAATAAACAAACTATTCTTTCGATTGAAGAGAAAATTCTGGTCATTTCCCCATCTGAACGGACTGATGTGATTGTGTTTATTTCACTTACACGCTTATACGTTAATAAATTGAGAAATAAATTCGCACGTATTAATGGCATTCACAGAAGTTGAAGAACGGCGTAGACATTACAGGAGTTTACACAATGTACAACATAAAGTCTAGTGGACCGTACGTCGAAGTGTTTCAATTGTTTCAGCATAGATTCGATGTTGTAATTCAGTATTCAGGATTGGCAGAGAGAACCCATTAATCATGTCTAATTATTGTTATAAATTCTTAGTCATGCTTTGTATTTAAAAAATGTCTTTATAATTGTGCATTATTTCAGTATAATTTAGAAGAAAATTAAAATGTTGTGGAAATAAATAATTTTAAATTGCAATCATATCTTCTTTTTGTAATCCATGTTGTGTGGCGTGGGTGAACATGTATGTCCACAGCCCTCTGGCTTGTGTACTGTCAATTATGTCTGAAACTGATGTTCCTCCACGCCATGCTGCCAAACTATCAAGCATCCTCTCTAATGGTATTCCCTCCACCACCTTTTATCTCCCCCAGCTTTTCCATGTTGACTACATACACCATCTTTCCCTCTTCTCACGACAGATCCAAATAATGTGAACTGCCTTCTTCTGAAGCAAGTTACCAGTTGTCTTTTTGTGTTAGCATATTTCAAGATATTTTTATTACTCTTTCTATCCATCCACCGTGTTTTCATCATTTATCTATAAAACCACAACTCCATACCTTCCACATAACTTTTCACATGTCTGATAATTGTCCATGATTCTCTTCCGTACATCAATATTGGCTCAGTAAAGCTCTCAACAACTCATTTCACTACCTCGATTAATAAAAATAAATTGCAGATAATATTCTTTATCCTGTAAAATAATACCTTTTCTTGGGTTATTCTAAATACGAAAACAGAGAGAGAGAGAGAGAGAGAGAGAGAGAGAGAGAGAGAGAGAGAGAGAGAGAGAGAGAGAGAGAGAGAGAGAGAGATGAATTAAGTACCAAAAATGAGAATATCCTACGATCTTAAATAGTTTATTAATCTAACCTCACTGCTTATACTTATACTTTTAACACAAATCTCATGCTGGATCTCCACCTTCCTAATCATTTTACTTCCCTTCCCTCGCTTTCCACACACTGCATGCAAATCTCCGCAACCACTGCTGTCGCGCCATAATGAACAAAAAATTATGTAGGGAAATCTAGAAACAGATTGTTACTAAATTTAGACAACAACGCATTCCTATATCGATCAGTAACATTGTTTCTCGCAATTTAGAATGTGCTTGGTGGCCAATCTGAACTAATTTTATCCCATTTTTTCTTTTCTCTACAGTAAGTCACGCGCTGCGTTTCCTCAGCTGGAACTGCCCTTCGTGAGCTCAAAGAAAAACTCCCTGGACTACTAATCGATCTCTCAAGTACCGTAACTCTGCCAACCAGTCAAGAGGGAGACATTCTGTTCTGAAAGTGAAATTGAATTGTCTGCCCTGGCCAGCGACTCCGGGGCTACGGTTTTGATTGGTGAGAGTTAGTGTTCTTGTGGTGCCTGACATCAATATGACGCAGCGGGAAGAGTTCGTTCTGCATTGTGCATAACACGTGAAATTATGTAGTGTTTGTATTAAACACATTAACAGGGAATAAGAGTGTTCTAAATTCTAAACGCACATGTTCCATCTACAGGTAGGGATAGTTTAAAAGATTTAAGTGTGTTTTGTAATGTTATTGTAAAGTGTTTCTGCGTGTGCATTTCTCAAGCAAGTGAGTACAGTGGATGCAGGTGTTACGTACATCCTTAGCAAGGTGATCTAGCAATTATAATATGAAGGCATCTAAACCAGTAGAAGTCGTCGTGGCGGAATAGATAAGAGCTCTCGCTCTTAAAATTCTAAGACGCCAATGGTGAGATATTGGGTTCATTCCATGTACCGGCATTAAGTTGAACTTACACAGTGATGCCTCGTTCAGAAATCAATGGCAAGCTGGTGAACGTAATATTGCTGACTAAATCAACCCCAGGTTGATCGCACCGTCCCGCAAAGGGCGTGAGGCATTTAAAGTAACCCCACCAATTGTTTAGATGGCTAGGGTAGTGTAGAGGTTAGCGTGGCCAAGAAGTTTAACGCAGCCGCGCGTAAACTCCCTTGCGCTGATGGCGGGGAAGTGGGTTCATTCCGCAGACTGGTCAATTGGACTTTAATGTTGACTTCTCGTTCAGAACGCAATGGCAAACTACTAAGCCTAAAAGTGCCTGTAAATTCACCCTGGGATTCAAATCGTGTTCCAGCACACGACATGCCACATTCTGAAAGGTAGGATAGCCGAGGCTAGGCTAACTTGTCTGGCAGGCAGGACTCATGAATACGAAGTCAAATATAATATAACTGTTTACCTTCAGACTGTTTTGCTTTTGCGGTGCATCATTAAAGCTTATAAACACATAGATATATAGCGACACACATATACAGAGAGTGTGTGTGAGAGAGAGAGAGAGAGAGAGAGAGAGAGAGAGAGAGAGACAGACAGACAGACAGACAGAGAGAGAGAGAGAGAGATAAAGAGACACATACAGGCAAACAGGCAGGTGAGCTGGCAGTCAAGCACGCATAGACACATGTGAAGACACGCAAACACATATACGCTTATACGCGTTCAAACATAGATAGACAGACAATATTAATACGCTCACACACACACATACACACACCACACACACACACATATGTATATGTATATATATATATATATATATATATATATATATATATATATATATATATGCGTGTGTGTATATGTATGTATAAAGACAGCATTTATTTATTTTTCAAGCCTTTCAACGAAGCTAATTTGTATAAACCATTTCCTGCAAAAGGTCAGCCCTGCTCTGCCTCAGGACCTCGCCCTAGGCGGTCGCCTAGTTGGCCTAATGATAGCGCAGCGAACATGCGTAGGATGAAGTGTCTACACTGCAACCTCACATCGTGAGCAAGCAAGGAAACAAATAACGCCTTGTCCTCACGTATAGACAAGAGAGTAACATTTTTTCAACAACCCTCTCTACCAGGAACACTGACAAATAACATTGAAGCATCTACAATTGTTCAACAGCTAGATTTAACGTGATATCCCCAGCGTCATGCTGACGATTTTGATGTCGTGGTGGTGCAGTGTTGCAGGATGTGCATTTGTTTACAAGAGTGAGAATCGCTTCTATTGATTCACATACATCAGACTCGGCCGCCATTTCAAGAGCAATTATAATAACGTAAAAACACATCGACTACTTCCGCCTACGCGCACCGTAACTTGCTGTCTATTTTTATCGGAAATAATTCCCCAACGACCATACTCCATTTCTGGACTGCGGGGAATCCTGTAATAAGTTAGAGGAGTATATATCATATGATAGCAATTTTTAGAACGACATATTTTTTTAAATAATGAAATATTGAGGTCTTAACAAGTGAAAGAATGGACTATATTGTTATAAAGTACTAGACCTTACAATGCGAAATGTTAGAAATATGCCTTTTGCTATAAAGGAGTAGATACTATCATATTATTGTAAAACGGAGCTTTATTTCAATTACGGAATAAAGCATACTGAGTCAACTATTAAAAGAAACCACGAAATGCAATAACCGAGGAGATCGTTTCACATGCCAATTGGAAGATGAAACATAATTTCATACAGTAATAGTATCATACATGGATAGTTAAAAGGAGCTAAATTTCATGAACGGATTAGATCACCTCAAATACCAATGATTGGAAATGACAATCTTCATACATGAGCAGATTACACCATATACCACATGCAAGAAGGAGCTATACATTTTAATAAAGAAGTGGATCATATTGTATGCATTTTAAGAAAGAACTATATTCAATAACGTTGTAACTTATTTTCCAGTGGAAAATACAATTCAGTGTGTTCAATATTCATGGATTTAGCGTGTGCACACCTAGCCTGTTAATTCTAAATATACAACCAACCTCCTGATCTGACACTCCTTCAGACCTGTACCACAAAATGTCACACCAGATGGCTTGTGGAGGCAAGCTTTTATTCTGAAGATTACATGAAATGTAATGTTTTTATATCCAGCAGATATCTCTATTGTTGTTTTGTTAGTCATTTTCTACATACTCGTGGATACAGTCATACTTATTCGGTACTTCAACATACCCGTGGATACAGTTATACATATTCAGTACTTGTGTGCTCATTTTTGATGCGTGCTAATCAAGCCTCTGTATGGATTACTCAAACATCAGCCTGACTTCTTAAAAATATATGCTAAGTGATAAGCAGAGGGGCAACCTTTGTTTTTGGTTATTCTTTCTTTGGATAAACCCAGCGATATACAGATTAACAATGACGCATTCAGGAGAGCCAGCAAGTCATTTGGAAAGTGGATTAGAACACATAAATGTGTTTTCTGCGAACGTGACCTTATAAGTCGGCCGAGAATCTCTACACCCCGGAGCTTGTAGATCTGTTCACGGGCGTATTGATGGGCGATGCAGGGCGGAAGACGAAACCTCAAACCCGGGGTAGTTCCTCGCCTTGGATGCCCAGGTAAGTCAATCAGCATTTCTCATTGAATATGTTTATCTCTTAAAGCCATGGGGGAGGGGAAAACAATATATGTTGAAGATGTTTGCAAGCGTTGTTTGTGGGATAACTTCTACTGAAATGTTTGTTTTGTTGTTTCTTGTTCGTAAATTTTACATATCTCCTGTAAATACCACTTATAATATCAGTAAAGTTTTGAAGAATAAAAATGCGAGGTAATAATTGACACATCATTTATAACATTAAGGGAAGCTCGGAAAGTCACTTTTGCAATAGAAAGGATCGTTTTTTAAAACATACATTGAGTGTTTAAGCCAAAAAATAAAAAGATAATAAAAAAAAGAAAAAAAAGAATGGAAAGTATAATTGGTCAGTTTTGCAAAAAAAAAAAGCAAAATAAAACACACACACACACACACACACACTCACACACACACTCACACACACACGCACACGCACACACACTCGCACACACACACACACACACATTATTTCAAATAACATAAATGACATTTCAAATAGACAGCTCTCGTCAATAAACAAAGAATACAAAACCTACACAACCACGCTAATAAATATTAAAATGTAACGTCGCTGAATGAGGCCCTATGTATCCCCACAGAATTAGAATTGAATCCCAGTGTGCTGAAAGTCATACTGCGTTATATTATGAGTTTTATTATCACTCGATGCTTACAACTCTAGACTTTAGTACAAGGCGCGCTTCGATTTCCCAGCAAAACTGACCAAACGCTAAACAACTTGTGAGAATTATGAAAAATCCCACAAGTTCTCAAGAATCAGTTAGACTTCGGCTATTGAAAGACGCATACTATATGTTCCGTATACTGAAGAAGCGGCAGACGTCGATCAGTACGACGATAGAGACAGGGGTGCATAGGGACACGGCCATGAACATGAACGTGGAAGGGGAACTGGTTAAAGATCCAGAGTCTCTCTGGCAGGCGCGTATGATAATGATGTACTATACAGAACTTGCTGCATGATGGTGATGATATTATTCTGAACCCCGAGCGACATTTGTCGTCACATAAATGTTACTTCTAGTGACTGTCGATGATGAACTGTAATTTTAGTGACAGACAGATTTGTTGGAATTCTGACAAGGGCCTTATGCATGAATGCTTATGCATGCTGTTGATTTTTCTGGACTGCTGTCTGTTCCACTTTTCACATGTGACAGTGAGCAGCATTTTGTGTGGTATTCACTGGCAGAGGAACATAGCATTATGTGGTGACCCTTGGCCGTGAAGTTAGAAGTGTGACTAACGAATAAATATTGGCTTTGATATCATCATAGTATCGCAATTTGGTAGGTTGATTGGTTGTGAATCCTCAGAAAGACAGAGATTTGTCTCTTAAGTACGATGCACTGGCATTCAGGTTTTATAAGCCCTGCGAAAGGGTTGCATCTATAGGAGTGAGGTTATGTAAACACATTTATCCAATTCACCTCTCCATGTACGGAAGGCAGCAAGCTGTGTGCCAAACAGGGAATGAAATCTTTACTTCTACGGATAGGAATATTAGGATGTAAACAGGTCTTGATTCAGCACAGTACATACCGACCGGCAGGGCGTTGGCCTAGGTTAGTTATGTTTCCTCCACCAGTTGTACTTGTTTCAATGAGAACAGACTCGAACCAAATACACACAATGGAGCTTCACGCTTTATAACAACAGTTGCAGATGTTCCCGTGTACTGTACTTACTAAGCAATTTACCACAAGGTACTCCTACATTCACAAATGTCCTGTGTAAAGCGTGTACTACCGTCAGACTCCCCGCCTGACCTATGCGGATCCCGCGACCACCGGGAAATAGGCCCGCCGGAGATATTGCTCGTCTGTTGCGAGCAAATCTCCCCTCCTTCCACTGTGCGGATCTCGCGACCAGCGAGAATAGGCCCGCCGGAGATATTGCTCGTCTGTTGCGGGCAAATCTCCACCCACTGACTGAATAAGTAAATAAACGATAAAAGTAGTGACAGATGTACGCGTCCTATGGTCCAGGCGCATACGAAGCCCTCACCTGTGGGACTTGGCTGAACGCCTCTAGGTCGGGTCCCTTGGGTTCCAGGGTCTGGCCACCACTCGCCACCTGCTCGTGGAGGTGAGGTCTCCGAGGTTTGACGCTGAGCCGCCAGCGTCTGCAGCCTACCTTGTGCCAGACGTATTGGTTACCCATTCCTCTGGAGTACACAGGGCAAGGCCGAGAGAGGGAACATGTCGTTTGGGCGCCACATGTTTCTCTGAAGCTCTGCCCAGGCATTGTGATGGAATTTTGGCCACATTCCAACTCACATACTTTGGTCTGTCAAGACTGTAAAGTGCCACTCACTCCTACATTATGTACTCGTACTTCTTTTCACTTCTGTCAACGACACTTATTACATTTACCCACCTTTTCCTAAATGTTACTTTAGCCTTGTGTATTTCATAGCCTATTATTTTAACCCATTCACATCCAAATATGTATTATCTATTGTTTTCGCTCCATATTGCCTTAACAAACTCACTCCAAGACATATTATCCTTAGCTATCTCATGCTAATCCGTCCCTTTCCACCCTATTATTCATGTCTGTCTCAGCTTCTATTCTCCATGTCCATTTAGGTCTATTTCTTTTGCCACGAGAACTACAGATATAGATCTTTCTTTTTATACTATTCTCATGTTTTATCTATATATTTCATTTCCAGATCCAGCGTCATTTCTTCAGTTCTTGATTCACTCACTGGAATTTGCTTAGTTCTGTCTATGAGGTTCTGTATTGATGATTCTTTCTTTCTTTCTTTCTTTCCATCTTTCTTTCTTTCTTTCTTTCTTTCTTTCTTTCTTTCTTTCGTTAGACGTCGCAGGTTTGTTTGAGGATTGGCTTACGAACAAGGGCTCGCTCGGTCTCTTGGTTTGCTGAGATGTTGTGGGTTCTTAATGTGTTTTTTTTTATTAATGACTCCGTCGTTCAATCTTTTTCGTGGTCTTCCCTGCCTGTTTGTATTTCCATTTTCATGTTGAATACTCTTGCTGCTGGTGACATTTTGTTCATTGTCACTCGGTGGCTAAACTAGTTAAGTCTCTGTCTATTACTGAATTCAACAACTAGTGTTTCTCCAGCTGTTTTATAGATCTCCTAGTTCCTGATATGTCATACCATTTTAGTCCTTCTAATTTACTCAGGTACCATTTAATAAATGCATTTAGTTTATTAGTAATTCTTTTAGTTATTCTTCATGGATCTTATTCATATAGTAGAGTGATTTACTTACTTGGTTGTTCGCTTTGTTGGCTGGTGATGCTCACATTTATTCGTGCAATCTTTTGTGTAGAAACACTTCCGACTGTGATATATTGATTCACTGCTCAAACAATTGGTGAGTAATTATCCATTTTTATTCATTACCCATAGTCCGTGTTTCCAAACGATTTCTTCATTGACAATTGTTGTCCGATCATATCGTGACATTTAGATTACCCGTAAATATTGTCCTATCTCCACTGCTTTGATTACAGTTAAGTCACGAGAAGACATTATGCTTAACAGCGACGCTGTACTCCATTCCTAAAGAGTCCGGCCTTCTTGGTTCCAAATTGCTGTTACAGCCGAGGGAGCAGAGTTGAGGTTTAGCGCCCAACCTTGCAAAATAGATTTTGCATTCATGACCTTCGGCAGCAAAAGTCCAACTCCTGCCTTGACTTGGCGGAACTGTTTTAACTAACAGGAAAAGGGATGACGCCGAGTCTCTGGCGCTGTAAAACCAGACTGTTCTAGATATGTATGTACGCAAAACCATGCGCAGGCACGTGTTTTATTTTAATTTGCATATCCTTTACAAGACGTTGCAATCAACACCAGCATTTTTCAGATGCTGTTGATGTTCTTGGCAAGATTACGCTTAATAGTATGCCATTGCTTTCTGAGCGACCGGCTCACATACCCCTAAGTAACCAACGTGACGCGATCCCCTGCCGAATCTCGCACAGCTGTGTTCCTCACGTGGATATACGGGATTACGGAGACAGTCGTTAACCCATTTGGCAGTGATACATATAAAATCGAGTAATACCACAGTCTACTCTATCATAAGAAAAGTGTTGAAGACAAAGGCAACAAGCCATGAGGTTTGCGACAGCAATCAAGATGCCGCACAAACACGCTCTGAGCAAATGGAAGAAGAAGGAAACGCTTTCTTGAATGCATCCAACAGCGGTAGGATCGCTGGGAGAAGTGTATACATCCCAAAAGAAGATAGTGCATTGAAAATGATTATGGTTTCAGACCTCCTGTTGAGTCATGATGGTTTTATCCGCAAACGGTCTGACATTTTTTAACTGACCCTTTATAATCGCCATTATAAGCATTCAGGTACGCACACTTATGTATGGTTATTCTTCTATCTTACTATGAGTGCTTATCAGTACCCATGCATTTACATAGTATTATAAACTACTTTGTAAACATGACGTATCTAAAACTGTTTCTGTACTAGACAGTTAAAGATAAAACATGCCTGGTTAAGATTTAATAAATCAGTAAACTGGACATTAGGACAATATGAATCGCAGTAATCACTGTTTGGGACAGTGTAAATTAAAGTCGTGACAGTGGGACAATATGAATCGTAGTAATCACTGTATGGGACAGTAGAAATTAAAGTGTAGAATGTAATTATTGATTTAATATTGCGTGCATGTTACCGGAGACTACGAGGGAAGCAGAGAATAGCACCATTGTAACCTTAAGAGGCGACTAAAAAGAGTTGGCAATAATAGAAGAACCCACGAGAACGCAATACATCCAAAAGACAACTCGAGCTACACAATCTAACCAATCATAAACAATTCTACGAAGAGTTTGGTGTCGGTTGGTTGAAGGCCTATGCTTCATTGGTAACTATGCGGCAGAGAGAGAGAGAGAGAGAGAGAGAGAGAGAGAGAGAGAGAAAGAGAGAGAGAGAGAGAGAGAGAGAGAGAGAGAGAAAGAGAGAGAGAGAAAGAGAGAGAGAGAAAGAGAGAGAGAGAGGGAGAGAGAGAGAATTTTTTTTCGTAATTTAGCATTTAGCGATGTCAGCAAAACATTTTTTTTGGTTTATTTTAATTATAGTTCAGTGGAGATTGCACTTGTCGTGTTCTCCAACATCATCCTGTTACGAGTTTTGAAAATCATTTGAAATACAGATGTATCTCCTTGCCAGAATGTTAAGCTGCCATATCTTCTTTCTAAATCCATCGAACTTTCCAGTTGTCATGCCATTTTGCAGTTGACCCTTTCTCTTGGCATGCCACATAATGCAGATTGTCTATTTCTGATACCCCTAATCTGTTCTCTTCGGGGGTTGGCTTATTTCAAGACATCTTCGTGACTGTTTTGTTTTCACATCTGGAGATACTTTAAAGCATAGGGACTTTGGGGGTGTAAAGAGGAGAGTTATGGAGAGTTTAAAGCGTAGAGACATTGAGAGTTTAAATCTGTGAGACTTAATGAGTTTAATGTGGATATACATTAAGAAATTAAAGAGGAAAGACTTGAAGAATGTAAAGCTGAAGACTTGGAGAATGTAAAGCGGGAAGACTTGGAGAATGTAAAGAGTGAAGACTAAGAGAATGTAAAGCGGGAAGACTTGGAGAGTCTAAAGCGGGAATAATTGTAGAATGTATAGCGGGAAGACTTGAAGAGTGTACAGCGGGAAGACTTGGAGAATGCAAGGCGGGAAGATTTGAAGAATGTAAAGCGGGAAGACTTGGAGAGTTTAAAAAGGTGAAACTTAAAGTGCTTAAAGGTGTAAGATGTGGGGAGTTTAACGAGGTGAGATCTGGAGAGCGTAAAGAGGGGGAAAATTGGAAATATGGCTTCCGTCTATGACTCAAGTAGGGTGAATACGAATCAGGTTATTGACTTTTTAAGACTTCTGGGACGTTTAAGTCATTCCCGCTCCAACTCTGAAAAGGACGCTTGAGAACGCTGCACTCTTTACAAATACATTGGGTTTACAGTGTATTCCTTCCAATTATGAGACGTGGACACTGGTGAAACTGGTAACTACATTGAAGCAGATCGCAGGCAGAAGTCTAAGTAATTCTTTCATCGTAGCAAACCTTTATGTTTCAACAAGAACGCTTTATGATTTAACCACAACGCTGTATGTTTCAACTACAACCATTTATGTTTCAACCACAACCATTTATGTTTCAACCACACCATTTTATGTTTCAACCACAACCCTTTACGTTTAAACCACAACGCTTTATATTTCAACCACAACGCTTTATGTTTCAACCACAACTATAAATGACATGAATGGTCATCATCATTCTTCCAGCTAACGTTTTCTTCTATATGTTGAGTGTCCAGACCGTACGCTCCCTGCTAAATCAGAGCCTCAAGATGTGAGTCTATTTCCAGAAATGGTTAATTGGTGTTCGCTCGTTTTGATATCAAGCGTAATCCACGAGGTACTACTTTTAGTGCACTGAACATATTTTTGCGTGTGGATTAGCTTTTCCAATTACCAGTATCCCTCGCTATCATGTGAACCCACTTCAACTTCTCAGGTACTTGTAATTCAAGGATGAGATATTTCCAGAATTGACTTGTAGAAATACTTGAATGGAAGGCGACCCATGTAGCGCTGGAGCTTCTCGAGTCTTGTAAACCTAGATAATTTGTTGTTTATTTTTGCCACCCGAAGTTTTCACATGTATATGAAAAGTAAACTGTGTTGATTTTGACTTTTTATGTAAACTATACCCACTTTATTTCCTGTTAAGTATGGGCAGAATTTGGACGGAACTGAATAGGAGAGCTTTGGTGTGAGTTGGTTGAATTCGTCATATGCCTCAATGGGAGCTAAAGTGTAAAAAATAAATCCTGTTTTTCTGCCTTGAGTTTCCAGGTCATGGCCACGTAAATGTGTCCGCAGAGATATAGTCCCCTAGTGGCTGGTAATAATGCAGGATAGATTACCATTGCTTTGATACATAATGTCCCGTGCGTTAATTACCTTACAAGTCGATACTGAATAATTCAATTTGAGACAGTTTATTTGAATAATTAATGTATTAATGTTTTGTTTAACACGTGACTGCTTATTTTGTTTCTGTGTGTTTGACTGTCAGTTTTGTTACCCACCCATATCGTTTCCCTTCCATTTATTTTTGAGTTTATACAATCTTCTTGCTTCCCTCTCACTAACGTTCCTCTGTCATGCGAATAAAACGTAACGGACCCTTAAACGCGCGTCTGCACAATTTGATTTATTATGTTTGATCCGTTTTTTTAAACACAAATGGGCGCTCAACGGGTGATGTGGTTAATATTACAAGTCCAACCTTTACTTCCTAGTACACTTCCTGATATACACCTAGAGCTGGGACTTCGTCGAAGCCTAGGTCAATATTTAGACATCTACCTCGATGGGGATTCGAATGCATGACCATCGGTCAGGCAGGAAGAATGTTACATAAATTTTTTTTTAGTCGGGTCTGACTCAGAAGAAGAGGATTACAAGCATCCTACGCGACCTGAACACTGAAGCAATCTGTCTAATAAACGGTGGTTTGTCTCGGAAAAAGGATTAGTTTAGTCACATTTAGGGTATTGTGTTTAGAAAGATCGGTAATAGAATGATGGGCACTGATGAAGACGATAATGCAGCCAGGAGACTGAAGAAGGCGTGATTTAGAAAATTAATGAGACTGAAGAACTGCTGAAAGATAAAGTGCCTTTAGGCTGTGCTGAGAAAATAAAAACCACCTTTTCCGATGGGCATGCATCAATTTAAACAAACAGACCGACGTACATGCGTAATACATTGTTGAATTAGATCTAAACGAGGCGTCAACAATATACGTGGAAAGACAGCTTCAATATATGGCCATGGTAAAGCCTGGAATAATGCACTATTAATGTTCAAGAAAAAAACTGCTGGGGATTCCATACCACTAATCCTCAATACGGAAGTATCAAATATTTCCACCCAACATTGACAGTACAGCGCCTGTGTTTACCTGGACCCGTAAGGAGGCGACTACAGATGATTGACGTGAGACTAGTCGCCTCATCTTGAAGACAACTTTAGTTACAACATCCAAACAAAAATGGTTATGTCTACAAATCGTCTAGCATGAGATGGTTAGGGGGCCATGAGAGATCACAGGAAGAAGAGGACGAAGTTGAAGATGATACTGATAATGATGGTTACGATGCTGTTGAGGAGCAACAGGAATAAGATGAAGAACAACAAAACAGAGGATGAGATAGGGGAAGGAGGAGAAGGAGAAAATAGTGCAACAAAAGGAAGAAGAAGCTATTAATGTCTGCTTGTTGCACATTTCTTGCTTGAGTCTGGCCTTATTTAAATATAAACCACGAGTTTAGCCACACGAGTGCAGACTGCGATAAACAGACATTTAAATTATTCAGTCCAACAGTTTGGCAGGTCCTGAATTCGATATTCTCATTTTCTTGAGCTTTCATGATTCAGAAAGTAAACCATCCCCGCTTCTCCTAGGAGTAACCTTTGTCTAAGCTTAATTAAGATCCCATTGATACAATCTGAAAACAACAATGCTAGGCAGCCGGCATAATGACGCAATATTCAGCCAGCGAGAGGGGAATGTTTCTATCTTCAGAGTACCGAAAACAGGGCGGGTCGCCTTACACAGACAAGAGAGTTTTCTTATGTTCGTTCGTTCGCTTAAAATAGATTGTCTATATCTGTTTTGTTGTCTCTTGTTTAAACTTCACTGCCTTTTTTAGTTCACTCGCCGGTCAAAAAAAATTAGCTTTCACTGTTATTTCTTTAAACCTAAAGGTTTGGCTTGGTATTTCGTATTCGGTGTCGTCTTGAAGTATATGATCTGCTGTCTGGGGCTCTAGTCCACACGACACGATGTGCCAGTAAGAAGAGTGATTACATATGTTGAGGTTTAGAGGATGAAGCCGCCTGACATATAATTGAAGCAAAGACACATATTTACTGATTAGAGTCTAATTCCATGTAAACAGAATAATCAAAATGGGGAGAAGTCGATACAAATTATTTAATAATAAAAACTAAGGCAAGTGTGAATGAAACAAATGTGAATAGAACACTATACAACTACCCAACATTTCAGTAATATGTACCTTTGTCGAGAATAGTAGATTAAACATATTATTATTTATAATATGAAATTAAAACACAATAAATGCACATTACAACAAAATAGATACGTTTACTAAGTGGGAAGGCTAATGGAGGGTGCGTGATTTATGATCAGGATAATTAATATGACTACAGGGTGTCCCTAAAGTCTGGACACATAGCATAATTGGAGATTTTTATTTAATTCACAGATCCAATACTCTTGACTCAGCGAATAAGGAGTCAATGTTCCAAAATTGAAGGCAATGTGGATTTATTGCATCGAGTTCACGAAATATTTGTGAAACGCATCAACATTTGCATTGTAAATGATGTTACCCATGTGTCCAGACTTTAAGGACATCCTGTAGAATTATGAGTCCAACTTATCCTAGTCTTTATTATTATTATTTTTATTATTATTATTATTATTATTATTATTATTATTATTATTATTATTATTATTATTATATTCATCTATTTGTACTCTGTATCACTGGATTGGGGCCTTGGTCATTTATCTGAAAGTATTGCTAAATTCACTATTAGTGTGTGCGACAATAGGTTTAGTGGAGAAGACACCATCTATCTTTCTATCTATCTATCTATCTATCTATCTATCTATCTATCTATCTATCTATCTATCTATCTATCTATCTATCTATCTATCTATCTATCTATCTATCTATCTATCTATCTATCTATCTATCTATCTATCTATCTGTCTGTCTGTCTGTCTGTCTGTCTGTCTGTCTGTCTGTCCGTCCGTCCGTCCGTCCGTCCACCTGCCTGCCTGCCTGCCTGCCTGCCTGCCTGTCTGTCTGTCTGTCTGTCTGTCTGTCTCCTGCTTGCTTGCCTGCCCGCTCGCCCACCCGCCCGTCCGTCCGTCCTCCCGTCTGTCTGTCTGTCTGTCTTTCTGTCTGTCTGTCTGTCTGTCTGTCTGTCTGTCTGTCTGTCTGTCTGAATTTATATGGTTGTCTCATATCTTATATTGTGCATAAGGTGAGCTAGCATCATGTATATATCGCTAGTGTTTGAATCCCCATAGTGTAGCTTAATATAATTTATATAATTTTTAGGTAGTCATACCAATTTTGGTCTTTCATTCTTTCCCTTGTTTCCGTTGAGCTTAATATCCTTTAAAATAGTTTCGGCCTTGATATTCTTCTCGTTGTGCAAGTTTATTTATTATGGTCACAACCTGCTTGGTTCCATGCCGCCTTGGTTTTTTTTTTTTTTACAATTAGGGCGACTTACCCAACACAAATATTAATACATTTTAGAGTTGTTATTTCTAGCGAGATCCAGGAAGGTACAGGGTGCTATCTTGTCTCTGGGACATTAGTCTCTGTTTGTGGAGGAATATTGAGTCCTGCATCATTGTCGCTCTAGCTTGTGGAACTTGACAACAGCAAGTCTTCTTTCCATGAAAACTTGGCTCCCTCTTACTCCTCTTAGCTTAGCGCTCTGAAGTTCCGGGCGGCGCATTGAATGATTGTCGACAAAGGATATTTCCTTAATTGTCTTCATATCTCTGCCTTTAACCTGGTCATGTGTCTTATATTTAAAGTTAAGTTGGATGTCCCATATTTCTGTTCTTCTTTATTTCAACTTCAAATACCAATGGTTTCAATATGTCCTCGTAATTTAGCCACTATTTTTTAAAGCCAACCAAGGTCCCGTGTGTTGTTTAATGACGACGAATTCATTTGAACTCCAGCGATTGGTGTACTGCAAGCTGATTCAAAAGAATATTTATAGGCCAGTACTAGATGGCAATATTCTTCGCGTAATTTTTAAATCTGGAGTGTGCTATCTACAACATATATGCATTCCTCAAATGACTCAAACCAGACTGAAGTTTCCGTGATTGATATCGATTGGAGTAGTGATTTATCTCCCGTTGTAGCATGAATTGCTGCCGCTTTGCTCGGTTATTCAAGTCTCAGCAGTTCTGGGTTGGCTATATTCCAGTTTCCGGTGCGGTAGCGATTGTTTTCTTTAAAGCCTTTCGGCGCCGAAGCTAAACAGACAGTCTAGGTGAAACGAGAATAGCAAATATGTTCACTTGTCAATGAGTGCTATGGTGCGTTCACAAATGTTTGCCCCGGTATGAAAATCTATAACTCAGTAACCAACTGAGGGAAAATGATGAGATTTCGCATATAACATTATCATTATGTACACCCCAAAAACACACACACATTTTTTTAAAAATAGAGATTGTACAGCAGATCTCAATGTTTGTTTATATGCGGTATACAATTTACGGGTCAGAGATGAAGTGCATATTATGAATTGTATTACATCTTCACATGGAAACATCAGTGTTCGATAATCAATATTCTCCATGGTGCACGGAAATGTTATTATGAGAAGCACGTCACATATTGGAACGGATATTACTTGCGTTGTTACCCGAATTGACGTGCTAACATGTAAAACAAGTTTGTTAGCGTGAATTAAATAAATTTTCACCAAATGATCAAATACATTTCGCCGGTTTCCATGATTTCATTTGCTTTTGGACCTATAAAAGACATATTCCTTGGGTGGGAGTAAATACAAGACGGCAGATATAATTTCATAACAATGCAACGGGTAGATTAAAAAAAAACATAACGTGAATGAGGGTAAACATTCGTGAACGTTCTATAGACCAAGAGGAAAATACCTGGATGGCTTGGCCACATGGCATGGACGAGACAGGAACACTGAGCTGATCCACGACTCAGGTGATCGAGTAAAATGGCAAGTCATGACCTCCCACGCTTTCCTGCATGGCACATGATTGATTAACTATAGTGTGGGGTCTGCGTTTGCGACTGTGTTTTAAATGTAACTCTTTCATTGAGGTTTAAATCTGGCTTGTTAGTTTTACATTCACAGTCGTTTTCTTTTCTCTGAATCTGTTCTTGTTTTCTTCTTCTTTCATATACATTTAGGTCAAAGTAAGTAAATAAAGGACGATTTTACGCGCCTTTAGACGCATTGGTCAACTTGTGCTAATCCCATACGTCTATAGACCAATCAGTGTTCGATGGAAGATGTTGTTAGTATCACCCCGGCTTCTTTTACTTCCAAAAATATTTCCTAGTATCCATTTTAGGCTTGGTCGACCTGGGAACAATGTCGGTTTAAAAACTCTAATCTGCCCCGATGCGGATGGAAACCCATGATCGCCGGTTGGACAGGCGAGTATATAGTATACATTCAGACAACCTGAATATATTAACATTATCAACCATAAACTAAACACGGAGACGTCAGTGAACGTTTGAGTGAGAAAACAAATCGAGACTAAAATTCTAACTGTGTTATCAAATTGTGCAGTGCTGTTGATAAGTTGAATATAGGATCTGTACTAATCTTTCTTTTTTGCTGAATCTATAACGTAATGTTTCACTAATTACGGGACTCTCCTATCACCTCTGTATTGCATAAGATGTAGAGAAGTGCTCGTTTCCAGTGTTATAATGTGCGCTTGTATATCAACTATCACACATACTGAATCATCCAAATATACGACACGACAGACAATAAATAACATATTCACATCAACACCATGCTACCAATGTCAATGACATTATCCAAGTCACACTTACGAAATTAACACCTGTGAGAAGCTTGAGAAGAGCTGCCAACTTAAATATCCGAGACCGAGTAAGAAATAATGTTATCAGATAGACAGTAGGATCAACACCTCGTGCCGCATATATTGACAGGCAGAAGAACAAATGGTTCGACTATCTCATAAGAATGCAACATAATCATCTACAAGCACTAAGGATACATCAAAGCAGATCTGATACTTGAACAAGTGGACGCCCGAGAAGAAAATGGATTTAAAATATCAAAGATATTGTACAATCACATGTAATGACACTACTAAGTACCAACTATCGGGTGCTTGAACGACAGCTACTCCTCACCACGACCCTTGTCGGCATAAGTGAAAGATGACGATGATGATGATCCAAGCGACACCTTGGACACACGCACATACAGACGATCTGGAAAGTAAACAACAACTCAACAGCAACTGCAGTAGAAGAAACTGGCAAATTCTCAAGTAACTTCAGAGCAGACATGGAGGACTTAAACACTGCAGCAGAAATGTTGTTAACAGAGAAAACAAAAAGTGAAAAAGCGTGTAGCTATTTTCTACTGATACAATGCTAGTTGTTTCAAAACGGAAGAGCCGAAACCTTACAGAGCTAGCAGAACTAAGAACAGACAGCACTTGGACTATGCCAGACAAATCAACGGGCAATAATACTTTGGTTCACTTACATACCAATATATCTGAGAGTAAAGATACTGAGGTATTGGCAATGGATGGGTGAATACTACTTCAGCCTAATATTGACATAACCTATGATGAGGCCAAGAACTGTATATGAAGCAATAATAGAACTAAATCAAAGTATCCAGACCATCAGGAAAATGATGAATGTTACAAGCTGTACCAAGGAGAACAAGTAACAATCTTCAGACTCCACACAGGACAAACAGACTTTAAAAAAAAATGTTTAATTCACTACAGATAAATGACACTGATGACTATAACTGGGAACTGCTAACATGCTTTCGTTGTTCTATCTATTCCCATGTATACGGGATTTAATTGTTTCTGTTTTTGTAATGTAATGGCTGTTCTTCCTTTAGCTTTTCTCATCGCGTTTCCTTCGTCAGTCAGTAGAGTCTCTAAATATTCAAAACTATTATCAGTCTCTATTTTCACTACGTTGATAAAAGTAGCTGTCACGAATTGTTAGTTTCATATTTCCCCAACATACCGAGTCAAGGGTTCGAAATTAGCCGAGGGAAATTTGGATGCAGTCCGCTTTGCGTTGATTTCCGTAATATTGGTAGTCGTCAGTTCAAAAGCAATGGCAAATTACTGAACTAACATTGCGATTTAAATCACAAACAGACAATAAATTCTGGAGTTAATTTTAACGTTCCGTACAGAACATGCAACTAACATTTTAAAAGAAACGTTAGGTCTTAACATATTCAATGCCATGACTAACAGGTGTGTGGCAAGATCGCTTTCTCCCCGCCTGTCGTTGCCACTACCTTTGGTAAGACAACAAAACAACCTACGTTGTTTTCTAACTTGAAATTTACGACATCGGAAACAGTCGTAGATTTTTTAGTCCAGCGGCTTAATTTATTAGCTACGGTCATATATTTAGTCTCGCTTGTAAACAGTCTTATTCCAGCCTCTGCCCCTAGAGAAACCCGCCGAATCGTAAACATGAGAGGAAATAACATTTCAGGGATGACTAGCGCTGTCTACTCCTTAACAAGATGTCTTGATTGGTTTCTTGTTCTGGTTCTGAGTGCGCTTTTGTTGTGTATTCTAAGAAATGTATGTCGGTGTGCCCCGACTCCGGTTAACTTCTGTACATGGTGTCAATTTAGTTCTTGGACAGTTTAAAACTGTACTTGCTAACCTTAGATTCACCCGTATGTTGCCGCAGCAATTCTGGGAGGCAACGAATAGAAACACTGTAAACTACCATCCATTCCGTATAAGACTGAAATAAATATCAAGAGATTGATCAATTTTTCCGCGGGATTTGATGAGAGCGACATTCTGAAACGGACCTGCTATATGATGATTCATTTATTCATTCAGTAGCATGTCCTTCGAAGAACCTCGCTCCCATAACAACCTTCCCGAAAACCTCTCGATCATAAGCAAGATTTCCCGCTGCCGATACACCCATCTGTAGATCACCCGCTACATCCTGCACCCAACTTCTCTTTGGCCTTCTTCTTCCTCTCTTCCCATGTACATACCCCTTCATTATTGTTATCTCCAAACTTTCATGACGTTTCAAATGACCAAAATATTTCACTTGTCTTTGTTTTATCGTCTTCAATAGCCAACCTTCTTCAATATTCAGCTCTTGAAGTATGGATGCATTTGTTCATTTCTGTATCCAAGATATTCTTAGAACTCGTCTATAACATTTATATGATGGTTAAATCAGTTAATTCCACGTCAGCATTTGCATGCAGAATTAGCGTGTGCGTTAGAGGAGTTGATAGGGAGCTGCGCTGATAATGTCAGGACCACGCTCATACGAGGGTTTGTCGTCTGCGTTCGTCGTCCCGCTAAGTGAGGAAAAGACTGGCCAACTATTTATCCGAGCAGTGAGGCCTTCAAAATGTGATGGCCCTATATTGCATCACAGACACAGAATAATAATAAGCTGCTTCATAACAAATCTTTCTCTGTTAAATGCACATGCAGAATTGCTGAACCTTTAAGAGAAACAGTGTGAATCTTACATCTCTCTCTGTCTCTGTCTGTCTGTCTGTCTGTCTGTCTGTCTGTCTGTCTGTCTGTCTGTCTGTCTGTCTCTCTGTCTGTCTGTCTCTCTGTCTCTGTCTCTGTCTCTCTCTCTCTCTCTCTCTCTCTCTCTCTCTCTCTTTCTCTCTCCACACACACACACATATATATATATATATAATATATATATATATATATATATATATATATATATATATATATATATATATATATATATAGTTGTCTGTGTGTGCGTGTGTGCGTGTGTGAGTGTGTATGTGTGTATGTTATTTCATTCCATTTTACAAGCCAATAAAAATAACACAACGTACATGTAAACGGCAACATGCATGCATCCTAATTAGCCGAACTTAGAGCCTCACCATAGAACTTCTGGTGGGACTGTCGAGAAACTCAGTAATGTTTTTTATTTAATTTGATCGTTTCTTGTAAGTATTAATGTGTAAATATAATGTTCTTACAGCATGCGAGTTAGTGTAACTGTGAATTTGTAACGCTGACAATGGCGTGACAGCTGCCGGACATGTTCGATGTCAGCTCTCGGTGTTCGCCGCGGGAGGGCGTGAATGGTCATCTAATATCCTCGCCCAGAGCCCTACAACAATGTGATGGTTCTAACAATGCAGATACCCTCAGCTGGTTCCTGCTACGACATTTGTTTAAGCTTTATTTATTTATTTATTTATTTATTTCATTGTCCTTAAAAGTGTACATATTACTGACTTCTTATTATTAACAACAATTTACTACCTTATTTACATGCTAGCTTGCTTACTTACCTACATATACAAACGTTGGTTAATGTAGTCCATGCATTCTCGTTTGCTTGTTTCTAAACTTATTACGTATCTACTACTAAATTAATGTTTATCATTATTACTGTTAAACGTATTTGCTGTCTTGGACACTCATGTTGTTATTTCTTCAATTATCATACTTAATTATCTCTAAACATATTTATGTATAACTATTGCATGTTTCCTACACCATTCAGTTGAGCTTACAGGTCGACATCTCGTTCAGACAGCAATGGCAAATGTTAAGTTTGTTGCAAAATCTTTACAGAGCGACATAGTCAACCCCAGCATTTGCTGGGTGTTTTGTGATTTCTTGGCAAGTTTATGTTCAGTAGTTTACAATTGCTTTTTGAAAGACCGAAACTCATACCATTGTATGAAAACCAGCCCTAAGTGATCTTCTTCCAAATTTCACGCATCTGTGTTTCTAACTCGGTATGCGAGGTTGCGAATTGCGTTCGTAGCCCCTTTGGCACAGCGTTTCCAATGGCAAACTACTGAACTTAAAATTATCTAGACAATGAATCTGAAGTTGGGGGTTGATCGCAGTGTCCTACAAGAATATGTAACATTAGTGGACATCAAGCACAATTATAGAACACCCGCCTCCGTCCGCTCATGCCATTCATTGTCAGTGCAATTTTCTAACCGTTCCTCCAACATGCCCGCTTTAATGATTACATAGTTAGCTAAATCATAGGTCGGCCAGCCTAGAAAGAGTACCATGAAATGTGGTGAATAGTACATGCGGCCAGCGTGATACCGACCACATCACAAGCGAGTGCCGATTTGTCTGTATAATATAGGCCTAACACCATGTGTCCTGAGCAGAATAGTTGCACTAAAATGGTATCACAGAATCACCCATGTAGAGGTCATGGAAATAACTACACAAATTCAAGTGAAGACCGATGTGCTCTCTAAATTTACAACATAAACAACAATTTAAAAACATATAACGAAGTAAAATCGGATCTTTCAACAAGTACATACTCCGAATACAAGAAGCCCTGGAAAATATGCGGTCTGTTGAACCGCCAAGTGTTTACAACTAACCCTGCCTGTTGCAAATGGGAAAGCATTACCTCCATACTACAGCGTGTTTCTGAACTGGAAGGCTTCATGCTATGTCACGTAAAGACGACACACAGATGTGGTTATAGGCACACAGATGTGATTACGTAAATCTGTTAGCTCCAGCCTGCATAATTTCGTATTTTCACCCTGGCACGCTAATGCCTCGTATCCAATATAATAATACTAAATTCTTGGATGTAGCTGTATGGGGACTACTATGCTTGTTATACTTTCAGTTGGGCTTACAGTCATCGCAAACATAAATCGTTTCTACTGGTTTAACATAACCTAAGGGATAGGATAGTTTAGACTTCTATCAGGAACTCATCTCTTTATCTAGCTCAAGAATGACTGTAGAAATTTCTTGTTGGTCCAGCGATGGCTATTCAAGGGAGACAGGCTCAGCTAAACGATGTGGGAACAGCAATCTAGTGGCTTTACACGCATCTGCCAGTTCAGTAGACTTGGGTTTGAACCGCTTCCGAGCGAATTTGAATTTTTTTTTTTTTAATTTACATGGCTGAGCTGGCCTAAAATGGTACTAGGAAATATCTTGGAAATTAAAGACGGCTTGGATGACACTGACTAAATCAATCAATGAGTGCTGACTGCTCTATAAAAACACGGGTCCAACACCATATGCCCAACGTAACTTAAGGCTGGTGAAAGGTCGTTTGCTTTATTGTAAGTAAGTGATGTAGGAGGAATTCTACGAGAGAATGTTAACACCCTGCAAGAAACATAACCGGACTGATCCAAATGGATATAGACCCGGTAATGTTAAAGGAGTACGTGATAAATCAGCGATTTAAAACATAGGCCCACTGAACATCTGTGGTTTTAATAGTAAAAAGGAAGAACTAATAGAAACAATGGAAAAGGAAGAAAATGCTAAGAGATGCGCCACAGTTATACGCTTGTCTACTCCGGAGTGGAACAATAAGAAAGGGCAAGACACGGTGTAGGAACAGTCATTGAACCACTGCTAGCAAGCAGAATATTATATATATATATATATATATATATATATATATATACATACATACACACACACACACACACACACACACACACACACACACATTCGAAAGAATAATAACAGTGAGAAAAAAATTACAATTACTAGATAAGTACAAATATACGCACCATGCAATACAAAGAAAATTGAGCAAGAATACAAGGATTTCTTCGACGGCATCAATGAAATACTAAACAGAATAGAGAAGCAGGACAACATCCTAGATATGAGGGACTTCAATGCAAGACTAGGACGTAACATAACAGACATAGAAAAACATCTTGGAGCATTTGAAGACTAACACAATAAGAGAAATAGCAGTAGACTGATAGAGCAATGCAGTCTATATAACAAACACAATTTATACACACAAACACTCACATACACACCTGGAATAAATGGAACGAGCTGTACACCAAACGCCTCATTGATGTTATATTAACAAGAAATAACAGAAAGAGAAATATATTGGATGCAAGGGCAGTACCCTGCGTAAACATAAACACAGACCAAAAAGCAGTTATTACACAATAATAACCAACAGGATTAAAAAGCAAAGACAAGGCAAATACATGCCATGTATTAGTAAACTTAAAAAATATCAAAGACGAGGCAGTAAGGAACAATTATGAGGAAGAATTAACTGAGGGATCATTATAAAACTATCTGCAGAAAGAAAAAACAGCGGAAGAAGAATGGGAGATATTCAAATCAAGCATTTTAAATACTGCCAAAATAGCATGTGAAACGACAAAAAAGACACAAAACATGGATAAAGAAAATAACAATGTGGGAAACGCCGATATAAAGAAAGCTTTAAAGAACAAAAAGGCAAATTATAAAAAGTGAATGAAGATCAAACAGGATTGTGACTACATAGAATATGGAATAGCAAGAAGACACGCGAATAGAACAATAAAGAAATGAAAACAAAAAGAAAGAAGAATATGGAGAAGCACTAAATAAAAACTACATGCAGGCAACTAGAAACTTCTACAAAAAGATCAGTGCAATGAGAATCAGCGCAGAACTCGTTGACCCAACCGAAATAATTAACAGCGAAAAAAGGAGAACCAATAAGAGAACAAAAACAAATCCTACAAAGATGGAGGCAGTACTTCCAACAACTTCTCAACATTCCATCAGAAGCCGCAGGTATCCAAGAACCTGACACAGATGTCTTCGAAGAACTAGAACCAGACATAATTAAAGACAAAATTAAAGAAGCCGTCAGATTAGCCCTATTGAATAAATTACCGGGACAAGGCGAAATAACACATGAACTAATTAAAGCAGCAAGAGAAGTAGGAACCGCATGGCTACCTAGACTATTTAACCTTGTATGTGTAGAACAACAGACACGAGACTAGAGAAGCGCCATAAGTATCCCAATTTGGAAAAAACAAAGGCAGTAAAAGAGACTCCACACAATAGAGAGGCATTAGTTTTCAAAGTTCTTGAGAAAAGATTACGGCCCATAATAGAACCCCAGATAATCGAAACGCAACTTGGATTTAGGAAAAACAAAGAATGCACAGATGCCATCTTTACTGTTAGACAAGTTATAGAATAATAAATCGAATTTAATGAAATCCCTACATAGCCTTTGTCGACCAAGAAACGATGAGTAGATAGAAACAAGCTATGGAAAATCCTTAAATGATATGGAGTGAGTGCATATCTGACCGACTTATGTACGAGCATATACAGCAACAGTAAATCCATAGTGAGAACAAACGGAGGACACCCAGAACCCTTCACCATATACGAAAAGGTTGTGTTCTGTCCTCCCTCTTGTTAATAACCTTTATGGATAGCATATGGAACGAAACCAGCCAACAAAGACCGCAACCACACCACATGACGAACAGAACACAGAAAAAGAACCAATCGCAAATTACACCATTAAAGAACTATTTGCGGACGATCAAGCATTAATAGCAAAATCAGAAGTAGAATTACAAGACCACATGAATAGTCTCACTGAAGTGTAAGGAACATAACATGAAAATTAGCATCAGTAAAACAGAGGTAATGTCTATAACCAAAGAAGAAAAAAACAACAACAAAAGTTCTTTTAAAAGAACACACACTGAAACAAGTCAAGAGCTTCAAGTACTTAGGAAGTATAATATCATCAAAGGACAAATCAGAAGACGAGATTGAAAATACTCGTATATGTAATAAGGCAAACAAACTCATTGGACAAATAACACAAATACTGAAGAAGAAAAAACCGTATCAATAATAACTAAGAAAGCACTCTATAACACAATCTGACTAACAACTCTATGCTACCAATGCCATACCTGGATAATAACAGTAAAAGAGAAGGGGAAAAAAACAGAAATGAGATTCCTGAGAATCAAGACTAGAGAAAATCAAAAATTAAGAAATCGGGACTAAAGCGAGATTTATAGCAGCGTTAGATTGTATCAGAAAAGAGTAAGGTAAATGGTTTGACCCTGTAACTAGATTACCATCTAACGGTATCCCACAACAAGAAATGATGTACAGACCAAATAGAAGCAGAGGAAGAGGGTGGTCACGTAAATGATGGGCAGAGAGAATAGCAGAGACCATGGGAATCTCGATACATGAAGTCCAAAAACGGGCACTCTCCCGCTGTTTATACTTCATTTAGACACCGTTTGGTACAAGCGGAACGAGATGACTATTGGGACGGCAGTTCCGATGGAAGGATCGATACAAATCAACTGCTTGTGAAGAGAGAAACAGCACACAGTATGTGGTACACAGGATTTGTGTTCAAGCCATTACAAGCACACATGGCTGACCACCACGGAAGATATTCAGATCTCACTGTGCACTTTGGATATACTAGTACATCGGTGGAAGTTATAGAAAAAAGAAATAGCGAAAATTGCGCACATTAAATGAATAGAGGGACGAACACGTAGTCTACTTTCCTCCCCTCACCTTCCCCACCAAGATGCTGTTGACTATATAACGAAATCATGATACAGAAAGTGTTGGAGATGCATTATGGCTATCCTTCATTGTGGAGACAGCTTTAGCATGATTGGCTAGTACACCATCATAGATTCGTGAATCTTTTTTTTTTAGGTTCGCTTGCTTTGAACTCAAGCGTAGTCCATACCCGTGCTACTACTCCTGGTGCTCTGGACTTTATTTGCGTGTGAATTAGCTTTCCCTATTACCAGTGTCCCTCGCCATCAGGCGAAGCTACTCCGACTTTAGAGGTACAGGTAATTTACGTCCCCATGTCAAGGACGAGAGGTCAACATGCTATTCCAACTGACTTGTGTAGGAATCAGCACTCTGGATGTTTAAGAACGAACGCTCTTATCCATTCGGCCATGCTGACCTAGATTCCTGAATTGCTACTTTGTTTAGATTATATATTTATAAGGAACCAGAGCACCTTATGTAGGCATTGACCTCAAAGTCGTGAATCAGATACCTAAACATCTCCAAATGAAACGCGAGCCAAGTGGTGTTGCTGTTGTCTTTAGAACCTGTAATCATACATCCAAATTACCATACGGATTATCTACCATAGCCTGGAGGATTGAAGAAATACCAGCAGACTGTAAACAAGACTATCTGGTGAAGCCGCAATAGAAAGGAGCCCTGCAGGAATGTGACAATCATCAATGTATATCATGTTGTGCCGGTCTCTCTGGCCGAGGGGTTACATCACTTTCTCCGTAATCCCCTTTATCACGCAGAGTCTCGTAGCGGGCGAGAACTGGTGACATGCTGGATAACTGAGCCGGCAGCTCAGACAGCAATGGCAAACTACTGAGCGTAATCTTGCCAAGAAATCAACACAGCTGAAAGATGCTGCTGTTGACAGCAATGTCCTGTAAAAGGATATGCGAATTTAAAAAAAAATATCCTGTTGTGAGATCCTGAGAAAGTGTTAAGCAGGGTCATTCTGGATGGAATAAATAAAATGCTATTGATAAACGCATAAAGAATGAGCAGGCTGGATTCCGACTAAACAGCTTCTGCATTACCCAGATAGCCACACTTTTTAAAAAAATGTTGCATATTCCTTGCAGGACGTTGCAGTCAACACCAGCATTTTTCAGCTATTGTGGATGTACTAGGCAAATGTTACGTTCAGTAGTTTGCCATTGCTTTCTGAACGACCGGCTCCCATACCAACACGTTTTAACACAACGCGACACGGTCTGCTGCACAAATCGGTCGCGGCTGCGTTTCAAACGCCTGGTATATGGCTCACGAACCCGGTTAGCAAGCCTTTGGCCACGGAGACCGGCCACACTTACGAGTTATAATAGACCAAAAAATCTCAAAATCAACATACTCTTATTTTCTAGGGATCTTTAAATGAAAGCGTTGAAAGTGGATTAGAAATTACAGTAACCATGCCCTTGTCTTGTAATGTGTCAATAGTGTTGTTGAGGATGTCAAGAGGGCTAAGCACATGATATCACGATGCAGATGAACAATCTGACGTCATAAGGACAGTTTAAACATGGCCACTCATCTTTTGTCATACACCAAAGAGGAACAGCGTTGTGCTATCCGTTTGTACGAACCATGAAGGGTAAAACCTATAGAAATTCATGGGCGAATGAACATCCCGTGTGTTGCCGGGGCCCATAAGGGAAGCAAAGAATAGCAACACTGCAGCCTACCACGCATGTCGTAAGAGGCGACTAAGGAGGCTTGATGGTTCCGTCGCCCTGCTACTGAGTGAGTGCGTGGCGCGACACTGTGAGCTGTGAGTTTCGTGTGGAGTGCTTTTGAATCTGCCCAAGTTTGTTTTTTTTGGAATGTGACTCCATGTTCGGAGCGATGGCAGGTGGCTATGTCCCAGAGTTTACCGGTTTTTGCCTTATGCAGAAATGCGTGGCTGCTGGGCTTCTGGTTGACTGCCACTGCCGTCGGTGATGAACTGTATTTTCGTGGACTGTGTGGGTGAACATCTAGGAAACATTCAGATAGGAAAATGACTGCCGATTCCATCAGAGATGAATTGGGTGTTTCGTGGGGGACTGGTGTGTTGACATTCTGGCGGCGGCATTATTCACAGTGTATCTGTGCGGGCTGTTGTTTGTCGAGACTCCTGTCTTTTCCACTTTTCACATTGGGCAGTGAGGAGCGTTTTGTGTGATATTCACTGGCACAGGAACGGAGCAAAATGGGGACGACCCGTTGCTGTGAAGTTGGAACTGCGACTAACTAACTAACTAACTAACTAACATCCAGTATGGTGATGCTTGCCTGCCAGTCTATCAAGTGGATGAACTGGAGTAGGAAATTTTAAAATGGCGTAACTTCTGTGACAGACTGTTCACGACCGGGCCAGTCACAGCGCGTAATGACCAGTTTCCATGTTTCTATAGGAATCCAAGCACTTTATCGGCGCTGGAGGACTTGCATTGAACGCTGTGTTGACTACATCGAAAAATGATACATGTGTTATTTACCTTTTTCAGAATATATTCAACAAACACACAAATTATTTGAGGTTTTCATTTGAAGCCTCGTGGTATACTGGATCTGTGGACCGAGAAAGGCTTTTGATAGCTTAGCATCAGTTGGAGTCAGTGATTTATGAACGCTTATGTAACTGGCTATTCGTATAGATCTCTGATTCTTCTAATACTTTGCCCAACAGTGGTTGCATGCTAGATTCTGTATTGTAACAGTTCATTTCATTGGCACCTTGCCGTCTTGACAGACGATAGTTTGTGCTTCAAAAATGCATAATAACTTTTACCCATGGCGGTATCGAATGTGGCCAATTCGCGCTGAAATGTTCGTTCACAGTGGGTGCATGTGAACACGTGGTCATTTCCACCATCATGCACCATCATACGTCTCACACGCTTAGTCTGTGACTTAGCTGCAATAATTTTCTCCTTTGTCTTTATTCCATTTCTGATGTTTGCCCTCCATGCAACACGTTCAGCGGCGACTTGCTCCCAATGCTTTATCAATGTCTGTATCAGTCAAGTCCCGTTTACACACATCTTTGTATCGTAGTAGAGGCCGACCCTGAGATTTCTTACCCATCTGTAATTCACCAAAATAGATGTCCTTTGGTATCCTACCATCAACGATCCTCCTAATATGCCCTATCCATCTAAGTCTACGAAGACTGAGCATGGAACAAACCGTCACACAGCCTGATCTTTCCAAAACTTCTGTATTTGTGATTTTGTCTTGCCACTTAATACCAAGAATTATTTGCAGACACCGCATAAGAAAGCTGTTTAAACGTTTCTCTTGGTGTGAGTAAGTTCTCCAGGTTTCACTGCCATAAAGAAGAGTACTAACGACACAGGCTCGATAGACAAGGACTTTTGTTTTGGCAGTAAGCTTGCTGTTCTCCCAGGCTCTTTTTCTTTACCTGTTCATTGTTGTTGCTGCCTTACCAATCCGGATGTTGATTTCCAGATTTAGGGATAATTTGCGATTTACCACTGATCCTAGATATGTAAAATGGTCTACTATCTCTAGTTCAGCGTCGTCAATAACGATTGCTGGTACCACAGGTGCACATTGTGACATAATATGTGTCTTCTTTTTGCTAATTGTTAAACCAAATTCAGAACAAGCATTGGAGAATGCAGATAGTAGACATTGTTATTCTTCCTCAGAGTGGGTCGTAACTGCAGCATCATCTGCAAAAAGCAAATCTCTGATCAGTACCCTCCTAATTTTGGGCTTGGCCTTCAATCTCTGATCATTGTATAGGCCGCCATCTGAGCGTGAGTGAATTTATATACCACCATCCTGATCACGAAAGGCATATTTCAATAGAAGTGAAAAGTATACTCCAAAGAGGGTGGGAGCTAGTACACAACATTGCTTAACTCCACTCTTGGTTTCAAACTCTTCTGAAGTTGCACCATCAGACTTGATTGTACCTTTTACACCTGTGTGGAACGATTCCACAATAGACAGAAGAGTTGGTGGGCAGCCAATCTTCTTTAGTGCGTTGAACAGACCCTCAAGGCTGACCAAATCAAATGCTTTTGTGAGGTCTATGAAAGCAATAAAAAGTGGTTGATTCTGTTCATGGTATTTTTCTTGTATTTGTCGCAATACGAATATCATATCAATGGTAGACTGGTTCTGTCGAAAGCCACACTGTGATTCGGGGTAGACTTGATCTCCTAGGACTTGAAGTCTGCGCAGAACAATTCTGGCAAATACTTTTCCAATAATACACAGAAGTGAGATACCCCTATAGTTGTTGCAGTCGCTCCAATCACCCTTGTTCTTGTACAGTGTTATGATGCTTTATTCTTTGAAATCCTGTGGGACTTGTTCTTCTCGCCAGCATAGCTCTATTAGCTGGTGGATCTGTAGGGTGAGTGTGTCTTGCCCACTCCTGATAACCTCTGTTTGAATCCCATCCTTACCTGGAGCCTTGCCAGATGCAAGTTCATATATAGCACACCTAACTTCTGTTATAGTGGGAAGTGTGTCCAGGTGGTCAAGAGTTGGTAGAGCCTCTATGGCGGTAAAGGCATAATCCGCTAGTTTGGTCTCACTTGAGTAAGGCTCCAAATAGTGCTATACCCATCTTCCCATCTGCTGTTTCTTATCCGTTATGATTTCTCCAGTCAAGGTTTTCTTTGGTGCACTTCTTTTGATCATTGGACCACAGGCTTTTTTTTATTTCTTCATACATGCTTCTGATGTTTCTTTTATCACTTGCGATTTGAATGGACTCACATAACTTGATCCAATAATCATTTGCGCACTGCCTGGCAGCCTTTTGCACATCTTTCCTAGGTTTCTTTAGCTCACTCAGAGTGTTACGCGTTGGTTTTTCCTTGTTTCTTAAGAGAGCTATCTTCTTCTTAACAATCAAGGGCTGCAGAGTCTGGCTGTTGGCCGCAAACCAGTCCTACCTCTTATGATCCACAGTGCCGTAAACCCCTACAGTAGTTTTATAAAGAGTTTCCTTAAGTTGACCCCACTTTTCACTTACTGTATAATTTTCTGGTGTATCAGTGAAAGCGTTTTCAAGTTGCTGTTGGAACTCCATGCACTTATCAGGATCGTGAGTGTTAATAATATTAATCCTAGAGCTAGTTTTGTGCTTAGCTGTGTAGATTCTCTTTGATCTCAGTCTAACCCTTGCAACAACCAAAGAATTATCCGTATCACAGTCAACACTGTGGTAACTTTGAATCAATGATATATTGTCTCCGTGTGATGATGAAGTCCAGCTGGTGCCAATGGCCGGATCTTGGATGTTTCCTTGTGACCTTATGCAGCTCTTTTGTTTTAAAAAATGAGTTTGAAATACATAGGTCATTTCTGGTGCCATGTTCCAGCAGCCTTTGCCCATTTTCATTCATGCTACCGATATTGTATTTTCCAAGGCACACTGGCCATAAACTCGAGTCCTTGCCCACACGAGCATTGAAACCACCGAGCATATAAATGTAGTCAGATTTTGGAACTACCTTGATCACGAAGTCTAACTCCTTATAGAACTAATCCATCATATCATCAGAGGAATCGAGTGTCCGTGCATTGGTTTTACAGTCTACGATTAAGATGTTTTCCTAGTCCCAAGCACCCATTGAAGCAGGCAGGCTGTGGCGGATCAGCACTCAATTGGCCGGGGGCTGCCCAGCTTAAGGCGTGCGGTAGCTGATCAGTGACATCTGTAGGTGTCTCCCACCGTCAGAGGCAACGATTGGCGCCCCATGTCTACGCCAATTGACAGGGACTTATAACCCGTAACTGTTGCCTCTCGCTTTGATTCCGAGACCGGTTAAGACCAGGGATGGAGTTATTGCCTCTCCATAGCACAAAGCATGGGATACAATTTAGAAATCAAATGTTGCCCATGTATGATCCCTCTCTCCGCCTGCCTAGTTCACTCCAGAGGAGAGGTAGCAGTTAGCGCGGTATTATTTCATTAATGCAATTGATACCATCGCATAGACACCGCCTTAGTATTATATTGATACTTTATCCAAGTGGATCTTTAGAAATCCAAATAATTATATATCTCTTTATCACAGACGCCTGTATTACCAAGACAGTAGCTCCACACACGTTCTTTTGCTGACACGCCATCTGGATAGATGATAACTATTCATATTAAACCCCAATTCTTGTGAGTTAGTTAATCAACAGTTCACCCTCATTGCACATCGATCTAATATTACATAAGTTCTCATATCCCCTCCTCAGTATCTCCAACAACGTTTAGCGAATGACAACACGGGCTGACTGTTAGTTTAATATGCTGCTTTTGCTCCCGGCAAGGAGCTATTGTCCAGCTTCAACCTGTTAGACTTGGTGTTCTTGCAGTCTGATGAAAGTTTCAGAATCGCTTTCTTTTTGTAATTTAACCGAGTCTGAGATGGTAGCATATTTCACGTGACGATTGATGATACACACCTTACTAAAGAACAGCATTCGCTGTTTCTTTATACAGCTTTCACTGCTTCTGTATCCAGTCTCACATGGGATGTTACCGTTTCTGATGCACGATTTGTTCTAAGCAAGTTTTATTTCTCACGCTTGTCATGAACTTCTTGCTGACATCAGGCATAACGCACAACTCCGTCAGTGTACACCATTGCGTCATTCTCATCGCCGCATTTAGTTATCAACTACTAAATCTCCGGTTCAGCCCTTCCGCTGCGTCATCTCTGAACTATGTGCCAAGTATGAAAATGAAGCGATGGTTCTTTCTGTTCGTTATTTTATTTCTCATCATTTCCAATGTACTGTACAGGAGTCGTCTGGTGACGTTACTCATTAAACTGACTTTGTTATGTGATCTGTATTTAGATGTCTCTAAGTCTTACGATGTTCTGGTGAACAATGATCTTGAAATGTGTAAACGGATCTTTTGTCTGTCATATATACTATTCAAGCTCTTTGTTGTTTTCTGAATGTTAACTTTTTCTAGTTCGTCATACATTTCTATGGGAATACATTATTTTACTATTAATCCCCATGTTGTTTTTCTATTATCCGCAAATATTTACCACATACCCAGAAATCATTACAAGGTTTCTCCTCAAATACCGAAACGTGCACAAACTTCACATCGAAACCTAGTTTAACAACAGAAATAACATCCATGATGAGATTTTATTAGATAAGATACCAAAGACAAACATCTTCTGGAACTTTGCACTTCGTTTCTTTCTTGACAACCCCGAGAACCCCGACCAGTCCTTGTCCAATTTGAGACCCCTAATACTCCATACATTGCCTATCACAGTCGAAATTCCTGGCCTCTGGCCATCCTCACAGATTACAGATTCTCTAAAGCAAACACAAATGCGTCTATGTTTGCTAGATTCCAGACTGGGAGGAACATACTAACCATATCGTGAGATGAGATTAAGAGAGTGCCTGGTTTCGGGGAGAGAAATGAGTGCTATAACCCTATTGAAATATGGAAGTTTCAGATAGTACGCTGCGAACAGGAACGGGAAGGAAGCGGGTAGAGATTTAATAGTGATGCTGGGCTTAGGTTCTGTCCGTCCGTCCGTCCGTCCGTCCGCCCGTCTGTCTGTCCGGCTGGCTGGGTGGGATGGATTGATTGATGGATGGATGGATGATTGATTACAGGCAGACAGGCAGGCAGGAAAGGCGGGTAGTTAGGTAGGTTAGTAAGTAGGAAGGTAGGTCAGTCGGTCGGCCGGTAGGTGGATGTCATCGTGCTTCCGGTGTTTCCTAGTACTTTAATAATCTGAGGTGATATAATATTAGTATGTGTTCTGTATGTTAATATAATACACAGAACGACTGAAATGTACTGGTACAGGGGCAAGCAGTCACAAAGATTGATAGATAGTTGGATAGATAGACGAACGCACGGACAGACAGGAAAGCAGATTGAACGACTCACTGGCAATTTCCAAAGTCCTTGCAATGCCTCTAGCTTAGAAGTTATGTTGATATACCCTAACTCAACGTTGATGCTGCGTTAGCGGCTTAGACATGCACATAATGTCTGTCATCATTTCAGTCTTCTCCTGGATGTTTCTTGTCCGTTTCTGAACATTATTAAGGTCCAGGTAGGTTAAAGGTTCATATAAACTAGAACTTGAAGGAAGATTTAGGTGTTTTTATATGTTTATATGAATGAATCTATATTCTTGCAGTCTCATCACATTTGCAGAATCACTTTCTTCTTATAGATATTGAAGGTAGCTGAAGGTATGGGGTATTGTGAGTCTCAAATTGGACAAGGACTGGTCTGATTGTGTGTGTGTGGGGTGGGGGTGGGGGGCGGGGGTGTGGATGTTGCCGTTGATGTGACGGGGTGTCTATTCCTGGCATCCAGTAGCAATATGGGCGATGTCAATGTCCTAGAAGCCGCTGTTGAACAGCGGCTAGCGTGCTTGACTGCGGTCAGTGTGGTCGTGTGTTCGAATCCAGTACGGCTTTTATAATTCCCAGCATAAAATGGGTACCATGAAATGTCATGGGAAGTCAAGGTGACCGGACTGGTATTGGGGACATCACCCATTGAATTGTGATTGGTCATTGAAATATGTGACCAGCACCACATCCAAAAACATCTCAATGAGTGTGAAAGGCTCTTTTCCCTACCCTTTTACAATCTCTCTCTCTCTCTCTCTCTCTCTCTCTCTCTCTCTCTCTCTCTATCTCTCTCTCTCTCTTTCTCTCTCTATCTCTATCTCTCTCGCTCGCTCTCTTTATCTCTACCTCTCTTTCTCTTTACCTCATTCCCTCAAATACTCTCTGTCTCTCTTTTACTCTCTCACTTTTTCTCACACACTCTCCCTTTCAAGCACACACATTCTCTCTCTCTCTCTCTCTCTCTCTCTCTCTCTCTCTCTCTCTCTCTCTCTCTCTCTCTCTCTCTTACTCTGTATTTTACTTACTCATACTCACTCACTCATACGCTCGTTCTCTCATTAGCTCTCTCTCTCTCTCTCTCTCTCTCTCTCTCTCTCTCTCTCTCTCTTACTCTGTATTTTACCTACTCATACTCACTCACTCACACGCTATTTCTCTCATTAGCTCCCCCCTCTCTCTCTCTCACTCTCCCTCTCTCTCTTTCTATCTCTTTCACTCTCTATCTTTATTTCACTTTCTCATACACACACTCTCCCTGAGGCACTCTCACTCGCTCTCACGCTCTTTACCTCTCTCCCTCTCTCTTTCATTCTTTCTCTTTCTTATCATATTATTTATAGGAATATGAATATGTGAGGAAACTGAAAACAAATCATTCACTTACGTATTTTTCTAACACAAGTGATGAGAAACGAGATTGGAATTCCGAGTAAGACCTGAACCGCTCTTATTCAGGCCAAAACAATATTGCAAGATTAAAACAAATACTGTACACGCCGAATACACAACACTTGGCGTCCACTCGCCGTGAGGTCCGTCAAGTGTCGATTAAACTCCCAACAGACAAGTCGACAAACATTATTCGAAGACTTGAATTTCCCCTTTTTTCTGCGATAACTACAAGTTAGTTAGTTATCAAAATCGTGCGATGAGTATCGATAAGGATTGATTTATGGTTGTTTGAACTTATATGCGTTCATCAATATCATAGGATGAGTGGCACCTTACAGTCTTGACAGACGAAAGTATGTGAGTTGGAATTTTCAAAATGTAAATTATAGGAGGCCATTCATTGTCCAGCCTATTTCAAATAATAAAACTGAACATCAAACGGATTATTTCAAACAATTGTCACTGCCTGATATTGGCTAAGGTAGAGAAAGCGATTCTCTTTCCCGCATACCTCGTTCGAAATCAGCGGCTCTCTATTAGGAAGCAGCGCGCCGTGTATTGACATTTAATAATGGTATGAGCTGTGGAGATGACACAGTATTAATGGCAGATAATGCAAACGATTTACAACAATTGTTGGACATTGTAGTGACAGACAGTGCAAAGAAAGGACTCTCATTGAATATCAAGAAATCAGTAACAATGGTTATTTCAAAGAAAAAGGTGACACCCAAATGTGAAATAGAGATAGAAGGGGAACATTCTTCACCAAGTGGATAGTGTTAAAAACCTATAGGCATTTATAACATCAGATGGAAGATGCACAGCAGTGATTAAGAGCAGAAGTTGTAATATAATATTAAAACACAAACCCTTCTTGACAACGAAGAGAAATACATGTCTTTGGAGTCCGTTGTGAGATATAAACACCATGTCCGGGTTTAGTATGTCTCATTATGTACGCAGGAACTACACATTCAATATTTCCTATTTTATTCGAGCAGTCTACTTCAAACATTGTGGGGCGTGTATCCGATTACAAGTAAGGCTCGAGGTTGAATACTTAGCACACCCAAACCGTTATACTACGTCACGACCGACTATAGTTTGTTCACATTTGCGTGCCCTCATTCACATTCACTTTACTTGAAAACTGTTCGTTGCATCGTTATAAAAGCTTTCCGCCGTCTTATATTTACTATCACCCAAAGAATATGTCTTTGATAGGTCAAAATCAACCTAAATCTTGGAAAGCAGCGACATTTCTTTCATGTTTTGGCGAAAATGTAGTGAATTCAAGCTAACAATCTTGTTTTACAGTAACGCACATCAATTCGGATGACGACACAAGGCGTAGCCAGATTCGTATGGGAGCGGGTGCAATGTGTATTAATGTCTGCAATCTGCCCAGACCTTAATCTGTGTCGATACCATTAGGTTGATGACTGCTCTCGGTTGCATACAGTTCAATCCATCCTTTCTCCAATAGTCATCTTCCTCTTTCAACACATGGTCATCACATTTTTCCCCAGTAACCTTTATCAATATTTAATAGCTCGGACTGGGTTAGTATCTTGACGTCAGACAATTTGAATGTAGTAGTGTCAGCTGCCACCTGTCCTTTAATTTTAGCCCACACAAGTTCTATAGGGTTAAAATGAGAATGGTACGGCGGAAGTCTCAAGCACCTATGGCCATGCTCTTCTATCAACTTGTCGATTTGATATTTCTTGCTTTTTTGCGTCTGTTTTACAAGGGACAACAATTCTAGCTTGATATAAGTTTCTGGAAATTGTATGTTTTCCCTTCGGAGCCATATCTGTATTGCTTTCTTTGTGCTCAATGGCGTAGGTATTTTGTCTTCTTGGGCAACAACATTGTGATATGATGCATGGTCCATAATTAGACAAGACGTTCTATCTAGGGATGGAAGCACAGTATTCTCGAGCCAGTCTCTAAATACATTACTATTTATCTCCTTATGATAATCCTTATTGTCTGTATGCTTTGATACGAACACGAGTCCAGCATTCAGTAGTAAGCCATTATGCATACTACCAGCATTGGCTACGACCAAACGCTGTCCTTTACTACTAAGGAAAAATCGCTTTATCTTTCCATCCACTGATTGCCATTCCCTTTCTCTTGTGTGGTGCGCATTGATCCAGGTTTCATCCGAATACATTACGTCATAATTTTCTTTGCGCATTTCCCTTATGTCACGTAGGTATTTGCTTCTCATGGCTCCTAACTGCGGTCGCTCGCAAATTATTTTTATACTTCGCTTGTACTTTCTAAACGTGAAGCCTAATGTCCTTATAATTTTCCACAAAGTTGTTTTGGATAACTCTATGTCATTGTTCTTTTTCAACCAAACCCTAAATTTTCTTACAGTCACTGTTTCTTTGGTATCCAACATTTTTTATAATAGCACGCCTTATGACATCATTATCAAAGCTTTCATTCCAGATTCTTGCACCCATCGACGAAATAAACATTTGCTCAAACCCAATGCATGCACTGTTCTTTTCCCGGGATTTGTAATAGTATCGAATAGTTTCCTGCGATCAGCTTCTTGACAAAAATATGTGCACAACTTTATAGCGATGCTTTGAAGTGTACACAATTTTACATTCAATTCCATTCAACAATATTCACACATTCAGATGTTAGCAATAAATGGTAAGATTTATAAAATACTAGCTGACCCTGCCCCGGCTTCGCCCAGACCCTGGTGGGAGCATCTCATTTAATTCATATAAGTAGTCATATAAGTTCTCGTTCCCGTTACCGACTGACTGCCTGTCTGTCTGTCTGTCTGTCTGTCTGTCTGTCTGTCTGTCTGTCTGTCTGTCTGTCTGTCTGTCTGTCCCTCCCTCTCTGTTGTCTGTCTGTCTGTCTGTCTGTCTGTCTGTCTGTCTGTCTAATCATTTTATTGGTTGC